>CAMRHE010000068.1:6487500-6497500 GCA_947044405.1 Leptodactylus fallax | reverse complement strand
GTGTCACCAGAACCAGCATATCACCCCAGCCCTGCAGATAGATAGGTTAGTGTCACCAGAACCAGCATATCACCCCAGCCCTGCAGATAGATAGGTTAGTGTCACCAGGCCCAGCATATCACCCCAGCCCTGCAGATAGATAGGTTAGTGTCGCCAGACCACAGCATATCACCCCAGCCTTGCAGATGGATAGGTTAGTGACGCCAGAACCAGCATATCACCCCAGCCCTGCAGATAGATAGGTTAGTGTCACCAGAACCAGCATATCACCCCAGCCCTGCAGATAGATAGGTTAGTGTCACCAGAACCAGCATATCACCCCAGCCCCGCAGATAGATAGGTTAGTGTCACCAGACCCAGCATATCACCCCAGCCCTGCAGATAGATAGGTTAGTGTCACCAGACCCAGCATATCACCCCAGCCCTGCAGATAGATAGGTTAGTGTCACCAGAACCAGCATATCACCCCAGCCCTGCAGATAGATAGGTTAGTGTCACCAGAACCAGCATATCACCCCAGCCCTGCAGATAGATAGGTTAGTGTCACCAGACCCAGCATATCACCCCAGCCCTGCAGATAGGTAGGCTAGTGTCACCAGAACCCAGGGTTAGGGTTGCCGGAATCAAATGGTATTGTTCCCTTCTGAAGCGGCACCTTCATTGCTGAGATTTCACCTTTTATGTCAATATGCAAATGAGCTCTTTGGAGCAACAAGGGCATTGTTGGCCAGTTGTCCAGTCATAGGTAGTGAAGTGAAATTAAGAGGAGGAGAAGGTTGGGTATGAGTGATCTACGGAGACTTTTTACATATTACTCAGTATTAATTGTAATAATAGGAGATCATGTAAAATCAAAGTAAAAGAAGAAGTCACTGCAAATGATGATAGATAGATAAATAGATAGATAGATAGGTAGGTAGGTAGATAGATAGATAGATAGATAGATAGATAGATAGATAGAATATATCTATCAAAGGTATATTAAACAGAATGCTAACTCCTTATTAGGCGTAAAATACGCTTTCCGTCACGCAGCTGGTTGGAAATTCAAGAGTCCATGGAGGGTTAACATTTGGAATGCTCTGGGCTTCTGACAAGTGAAACCCTCCAGCAGTGTAAAGGTGACGACAGTTTTACTATTCCGCATCATTTTTACTGGGAGATCTGGGCTACCCATTGTTAGACGGAACAATTATCTGGGATCATCTTGGATAAGAATAGACAGAAATAAATGAAGTGATTTGTATTGTTCTGTAGATTTGGAACTGAATGATGCCTCCGAATGGAACTCAAATAAGTCAAAGTGAAAGGGTGACTGCACTATAAACCTGCAGAAAACATTAGCATCGAAAGCCACACTTTTCTGCCCATATTTTACTTATCTCAAGTGTCTATTGTTAATACTCCCATAGATGGATAAATGACAGTGTTATAGATAGGTAGAAGATAGATAGATAGATAGATAGATAGATAGATAGATAATAGATGGACAGATGGATGGATAAATGTTGGTGCTGGGATTAGAAGGAAATTGATGGTTGTCGTACTTATAGGTGACTTTAGAGTTTTTCTTTTTCCTTCAAGTAATACTAATTTGTATATCTTTTCCCAGAATTCTTAGGAGACAATACATGGCCTCTAAGTCTCCCCATATGGCGGTGTCCTCATTGAGACAAGGCAGCCCTCTTGATCCCCATCAATGGCCTTTCACCTAGCCAACTAGTACCCTGCTCTGCACTGATAATGGCCATTTTATTGGAAGGATTTTTTTTCTGGTTTGGCTCAAGTCATGTTACAAGGCTTCTTTGTAAATCACAGCTGTACTTATAGGGTTAATCCCTTCCAATAGTTCTTGCTAGAATTATTTTTTTCCATCAAAGAGAACTAATTTGCATACTGTTTGTCCACCATTCACCATTTTTGATCCACCATTGATATATTGTTATTAGGGTTGGGGATCCATTTTTCTAGCACGAGCTTCTTTTCGCACAGCCTTAGAATTACAGTAGATGATAAAACTGCCACTGCCTGCCTCCACCACTAGAGGCAGCACTGGAGCCAACTGCATTCTGTCTTCCTATTGAGTCTACTATATAACTTGTAGTGACCTCCTAAGCTCCTCCTGGCAGCCAGAATTTTATTGTTTCATTCTATGTCTATTCTATGAGCTCTGTCAGAAGAAAACCTGAAGGTAGATAAATCTATAGAATCCACCAATATGTTTTAAGAGGAAACCAGACCAATCCATTAGACTTGCTTACATTCACATCACATATATCATCACATTTGCATCACATATATCACCTTTCCATGTTTGTTTTCTTTATTCGGGACTATGTGAGTTATTGACCCTTCCTCTCATCTTACTTAAACCAACACAATAGATGTGCAAACACAAGTACTGGCACAAGTGATGATGGTGCAACCTGACAATACTTATCTCCAAGCATAAACATTGGTGATAACCCAGAAGCACAAAGCGACATCTTAATAAACATGTTTGGATGGTGAGATATGGAACCTGTGACTAGACATGGACGGGGTTGATGCTTCTGTGATGTAAGCTGGACATCCATGATATTACATCATAATAACACTGATAATAATGCTAAAATTATATTCATATGGGTCTTCTGGTCTAAAAATATTGATGAACTATTCTAAATATAGGTCATCAATATTAGATCAGTCCCAAAAACTCTTGAATAGGAGTTGAGCTGCAGTAACCTGGATTGGCCACTACACAGAGAACAGCGCTGTCTGCTTCCTGCTCCATTCTCTGTGAGAACAGTTGACCAGTGAGGATGCTGGGTGTCGGACCCCACTGATCTGATATTGATGAGCTATTCTTAGAATAGGTCAACAATAATTTATATACTTTAATGAATATATATCCCCTCAGTCTACAGTACCACATTAACTAATATATACATTTTTGGCACTATTGCACACAAGGTCAAGGCATAGTATTCCTTGTCACCTACTGTAGAGGCGTTGAGTAAAGTTGCCCAATTGCACTCATCAGTCTTGTAGGTTTTCCTGCCGTAGACATTAATAATATATCCTTACAGTATGCCATAAATGTCTGATAGGTGTCCCACCTATTTTAAGAATGGGTCTCCACTGTCATCCTATGGATATCCTTTACATGTCTGGACCCATAAAGTGGTGGAGCACATGCCCCATAAGCCCTCCCTTTGGCCAAGTCCTGGTTGGTACCATATATAAACCTCAGTGGGATATTAAGTTACCTTGAGAATCAGTAGGAGAGGAAATCCTAAAAGTCCTGTTACTTGGAGAATCTGTATATTAGTAAGATAGTAAAACTAAATGATGTAAAGGATAAGGCTGGGCGTACAACTTTATGACTTTAGATATGGTAGCCGAATACTCAGTTGGTGCGCAGCTCTCTTCCAACCCCCCCTTCATAAACATGCATGCATGACTGAGCTAAGCATGCATGCACTTTGAGTTGGCAGAGAAGAAGGAGCCATTGAGGCACCTGTGGTAACATATTGTGTCCCTGAGAACAAAAGGATCAGGCATGTGGAAATCCATCAGCGCCATCTTCCTCAACATCAACATCTCAACACTATATACACTAGATGGTCGGCCAACGTTAGTCTTATGTGTATACTCAGCTTAATGTTCTTAACAGACCAAAAGATCTCTGATGGTTCTCAGGCACAGCCATGGGCACACAGGAGGCACCACCCAAGGCCAACGATAACCATTGCTCACATTGATACTTTGTAGCTAGTGATCTTCTTCCGGACACAACTTACTACTTTCTATTATTGTCTACAAAATAGTTTCCATTCAGCTCTGTCTAAAAATAATCTGACATCAAACCCACTGCAAGTCCATTTCTCCTCGGCCGCTGAACGCGTAGAAAGATTGAATTGGATTGATGTAGTTTGGAGACAAATAAAAGGAAACCAAGTCCAAGTGAAAAAGAGGAACTTTAAAGGAACTCAGTAGTAGATCATTCTGAGTTTGTTTTGGCCTGCGGGGTAAGGATGACGAGTTCTTGACCCCTGCAGTGGATGAAGCTTTAATCTACACTGCAACTCCCCCATTCTGCAAACCCTGGACGTGTGACTCATGTAGCTGGGACAGCTTGTTCACTGCCAGAGAGGCCTGCAACGGGCTAGGTTCAACAGCTGCAAGCCAAGTGTATAGATAGCCGAATACTTGGCTAGAAATGACAATAATAACCATAATAATGATGCCGATTACCGATGATAATAATTGAAAATAGATCATGAAATAATGATAGAAAATGTATATTATCACCTAATAGTTGTCACATTTTAACACGGGAGGATACTTCCCGTACTATACACATGGTGTACACATAAAAGCCTATTCACACAACAGACTTCCTTGGCCGTGTCCATTGTATCATCCGTGACAAAATAGAGCATGCTCTGTTTATTTATAGATCAAACTATCAAGTCCGTATTCACAGACCCAACTGAGGTGAATGGTACACGATAGAAACGAATCCATCACGGATAGATTAAACACATGACGGATTCTTGGCTTGGTCGAGTAAATAGAGCACAAGACAGAGCTTTGTTTATCACCCTATAAGTCGCCCACAATGTGATTGCAGAGCGTCCATGGATTACAAAGGGCCCCAAGTCTTAATACACCTATTAGGCCCTGAAGTTTTACTGTGTATCAAAGAAGCAATCACCAGATTGTGTGATCAAATACCCTAAAAACAATTGTAAAAGCAACTTTAATTTTTTCTTTTAAAAATTATTAAAGCACAAATATGGTAATTGCCATAAAAAAAATAAATGAAATTATGAAAAATGGATCAAAAAGTTAAATATATATATATATATATAATACCCAGAAATGGTACCAATAAAAACTTCAACTCATCCCCCAAAAAACAAGTCCTTGGTTGTAACTAGAATCACAAAAAGGCTTTTATAAACTGGGGATCAAAATGCAAAACAATCACCTAATCACAGTTATTGCATCACCAAGAAGGAATCCTATGGATTGTTATAAATGTCTTTAAACGAAAAACCCTGAGATGACATCATCAGAAGGAAAAGGTTTTAGACTACCATTTCCTCCAATAAGCAGTGATACTATAATAATATATATGGAGATACTGAAGTTATCAAAACTGCCTCTATTTGTCAGAATGGAGAGTCACGGTAAAGAGCAGCTCTCACTTTGGAGGAGCACAAGCACCTATCAAGGACATAGCTCCTTGGATAACATACATAGCATCAGCCCTCAGGCATAGCATTGTTAAAGAGGTCTCAGAAATGGGTAGACAAGAAAGTCCAAGGAAAGGAGGAATGACCCCTTGCACAGAGCATTGACCATTGACTATGATAATCATAACCTTTCCATATAGTGACCTCAGTCACTTTGGGGCCACATGGTTACTTATACAATCTCTGGCATCTATGCAATACTCAGACACCCACAGGTTAAATGGGCACCATGTAATTAATTTACTTGGAACACATAAGTTATCTCTTCCTTTTGGAGGAGTTTCTGGTTCTTAAAGGGGTTGTGTAGGATTGGAAAACATGGCTGATTTCTTCATCTCAGGAAGTGACCTCATGTCCATTGGTCACATGGCCATGCTGTAGCTCAGTCCCATTCATTTTTATGTCACTTGGCCATGTGACCAATGGACGTGAGGTCACTTCCTGAGACGAAGAAAGCAGACACGTTTTCCAATCCTGCACAACCCCTTAAAATGGGTTGGACATTGACATATAGGGTAGGTACTTCCAATAGGTGGCACTAGAGAGACAGCTTTCTTCCTTCTAGAGGAGAGATTATTTGCATACCGGTATAGCAAATATGTTAAACCTGATGTCAAGAGGGCAACTAAATGGGTCTGACTAGTGACTCCCTGTCCCCATTGTAATAAGTCATATAAGATGCCAGGGGGCAACAAAGAGCACAGAGAAAAAAAATTGAAATGTTTACAATTCTGATACAAAAACATTTAGCAAAACTTCTTTCTTTTCACTCATTCGTCCTATTCCTTCACCTCGGGAGTTACAAAATGTAGGAAAAAATCTTATGCCAAGGCAGAATGCATCAATATTTATTGGCTATGGAGTCATCTTAGGGGAAATATGACTTAATTTTCCCAACTGGTTCTTTGGTGCAGTTTGTACCAGTCACCAGACAAGTCTTATCAGAGCGATACAGGACTGTATCCAAGTTCACCGAGAGTTGAGAAATGATTTCCTATTCACTGCTGAAATTGTTAGGAAAGGGAATGTGATACTTTAAGTGTGTCTTAAAGAACCTGCATTATATCTTTTCAGCCCTGACGAAATAGGTGGAAATTCTTCAAGGTTAATTATTATTAAATACTTTTCAATGATATTTGGTGAAACTGAAATTTACCAGCAAACATAGCGGAGCCCATTAATGTCCAACTGATTTAGATCTATACATTCTAAAATTGTGGGTGACTATAGATACACAACTACATGTGACAACTATTGCAGCTTGGAAAAGTTCACACAACTTTTATTATCTTTATAGCTGTCGAAAAAAAAATTCCATTGAAGTGAATCGGATTTCCAGAAATTGTGTTTAAAAAAAATGAACTATGTTTGGAACATGCTATGGTTATCTCTCACAATTTTCTCATGGTTATGTTGTGTTTGATACAGAGGATAGAAAAAAAGAAATTACACAATTCAGAGATAAAAAGTGAGACTAAGAAGTAAGAATCCTGACTTCTATCACAGAATTCTGATTTGTTTTCTTTTAATTTTAGAATTCTATTTACCTCTAGAATTCTAATTTTACTCTTCTTCATAAGAGTCCTGGGGTGATGTTAAAAAATACATAGTTTCATCAGAATTGTAAGTCACAATTCTTGGGAAAATTTAGAATTCTGAAATTAAAAAAGTCTAGAAAACAAATTCAAGATTCTATATTTGTAACTTTTATTTCAGAATTCTGACTCTTACCATAGAATTTTAACCTGACTCTTCTATATAAGAGTCCTGAAGTGATACTAAAAAAAACAAATTGTACAATTCTATCAGAACGGTAAGTTAAGTCACAGTTCTTGGAGAAATATCAGAATTTTGAGATCGAAAAAGAGTCTAAATTCTAGAAAAACAAATTCAGAATTCTGTGACTTTTTTTGCTTTTTATCTCAGAATTATGAGTTTTTTCTTCAGGATTCTAACCTAACTCTTCTACACAAGAATCCTGAAGTGATGCTAATAAAAATAAAATGCACTATTCTATCCAATTTTTTTGGGAAAAATGCCTGAATTCTGAGATAAAAAAGGTCCAACTTATACCAAACAAATTAGGAATTCTGTGATGTTTTTCTCAGAATTCTGACATTTCATCCTCAGAATTGTGTCATTATTTTTTCATGGCCCTAAAACTCTTACGCTAAGAACACATAAACTAGTGCCCCAAATGGCTGAAACTGTGGCCAATGGGTGCACAATTGTGAAGGTAATTACACACCATATCGCCAGCGAGGGCCGGGTTTTGGCCATGTACATCAGCAAGATCACGTGGTCTTATCTTTATACTTTCTAACCACAAGCCAATAGCGAATTAAAAAGGATATCATGTCTACTTCACATTGTGATGAATGGAACCGAAATCTACAATTGTCAGGTCCTCCTCTTAGGTCATGTGATCACCGTCATGTATTGTATTTTTCCATTTACTGCCCGCACTACAACAACCTATGAGCCCAGACTAAGGACTGTGTTTTGAAAGGCAGACCACCTTCCGACAACTTTGACCCATAAACACGCAGTCATAATCTGCAACATTCTTACATTTCATTGCCAATTGGCAAATTGTACATACAGTTTCAGACTGAAGTTCATTCCAGATTATTCTAGGGACCCCCCCCCCCCTCCAATGATCCCTAGGAAATAGACTATAGTATCCATCAAATTTGGGTTGTCTTCTGCTGGACCATTATTGTGTTAGATCCTGGACCCACTGGAGGATCCTCTGCTGCTCTGGTGGGTCTGTCTGACACTGTGTAAAGGAGTTTCCTACACTGAGGCTCACATGTAGCATTATTCTCCCTTCAAACTAACTTCTTCTAATGTTCACTTTCTCTAAAAGCCTGACTCTATCTAAAGTCTCTAAGGTATGTTAGTACTTGGGTTTACGTCCCCTACCCAGCACTCTAATTTCTCAATTAGTCATAATTCATCTGTCAGACCTAGAGATGGGCGAACCAACTTGTACCGAGCCAGGTTTGACCCAAATATTCCAAATTGTTCATTTTTTACAAAACCAAACAAGTGGAGATTTGTCTTGGACAAACAAAAATGACCACCAAATTATACTCTGGGGTCTCTTCAGATCCCAGAGTGTAATAGGTGGAGACCAAAGGGAGGTGAAAAAAAAAATTAAAAAAACAAAAAACATTCATATTCTCCTTCTGTTATTTCTTCTGGGACTCCTTGCACTCTCCTGGTCACATCATGCACCAAGGGTCACAGTGTCATACACTATGTTTTATAGATAGGTTCCTAGGAGCCCTGACAGTGTCACACACTATGTATTATAGATATATAGTCCTAGGAGCCCTGACAGTGTCATACACTATGTTTTATAGATATATAGTCCTAGGAGCCCTGACAGTGTCATACACTATGTATTATAGATATATAGTCCTAGGAGTCCTGACAGTGTCATACACTATGTATTATAGATATATAGTCCTAGGAGCCCTGACAGTGTCATACACTATGTATTATAGATATATAGTCCTAGGAGCACTGACAGTGTCATACACTATGTTTTATAGATATATAGTCCTAGGAGCCCTGACAGTGTCATACACTATGTATTATAGATATATAGTCCTAGGAGCCCTGACAGTGTCATACACTATGTTTTATAGATATATAGTCCTAGGAGCCCTGACAGTGTCATACACTATGTATATAGATATTTAGTCCTAGGAGTCCTGACAGTGTCATACACTATGTTTTCTAAATATATAGTCCTAGGAGCCCTGACAGTGTCATACACTATGTATATAGATATATAGTCCTAGTAGTCCTGACAGTGTCATACACTATGTTTTATAGATATATAGTCCTAGGATCCCTGACAGTGTCATACACTATGTTTTATAGATATACAGTCCTAGGAGCCCTGACAGTGTCATACACTATGTATTATAGATATATAGTCCTAGGAGCCCTGATAGTATCATACACTATGTATTATAGATATATAGTCCTAGGAGCCCTGACAGTGTCATACACTATGTAATATAGATATATAGTCCTAGGAGCCCTGACAGTGTCATACACTATGTAATATAGATATATAGTCCTAGGAGCCCTGAGAGTGTCATACACTATGTTTTATAGATATACAGTCCTAGGAGCTCTGGCTGAGTTCTACACTATGTTTTAAGCCACTTTAAGGTGTGGTTCATGGACCCAAGCCACCTGAACCCGAAATGGAATTAGCCATCTCTAGTCAGACCCCCCCCCCCCTTTTTAAGGGTCTTTAAACAGTGCCCCTTTGCCCTTTGGCTAGATATGGTATTGCCGTTCAGCTTCATTCTGCAATACAAGGCACGGCCAATGGGCAAGAGTGACGTTGAGTGTGAAAAAGCATTTTTACCTGATCTTATATAACCTCTAGACAAAATATACCATACTTATCAATGTATTTATCCATATTTTCCCAAAATTCTGATAGTTATCTAAAAGGGATCAAGGTCAAGCATGTATATGTATGTACTTATGTACAGCACTGTAGATTCTCTGGCACATCAGTAGTTGAGATGAACCACAAACAGCTGTCACATGTCATATATCAAGGATTGTCCAATGACATCTTCATAAACATAGTAAAGATCCAGGGACGTCAGTATTAACACATACATCATATAAAAGCTATTCATACGTGACCTCAGTTATCCATAGTGTTGATCTAGATATCTGCTGGACCTACCTGTTGTATGGGGATCTGAGCAGGAGGG
>CAMRHE010000068.1:5565000-5765000 GCA_947044405.1 Leptodactylus fallax | reverse complement strand
GCTTATGGTAAAACCCTGACTTTGGAAACTCTGGTTAGGAAAGGGGAAATAAGTCTCTTCCTCCCTGTCAGTAAAGACAGTTGTAGCTTCTTCCTCCCTGAGCTAGGAGACGGAGGAGCAGATAAATGTGGAACCTGAGCTAGAGTCTATGGTTAGGCTGACCTATATCCAGCTCAGTCAGCCCTCAATGTGTTCTGCAGTCAGGAGATGGGAGTAATTCCTGTAGACTTGGAAATTCTGTGCAAGAGAAGAGGACCTGAACTCTTGTTTCTTTGTCTTTCCTGCCGCAGCTCCGGCTCTGTGATGTCACAAATCCTCAACAAGCTGAAACTTTGGTCAGTAGAATGGAGTCATTCATGTGACTGAGAGTTGGAGCGGCTGCATTAACCCCTTTGAAGGGAATCTTCCACTTCTGCCAAGCATATTCAACTGTTCCCACCAACCCAGAGCACATTACAGTGATAAATAACATACCTTTGTTGGTGCACATGGGGCGGGCCTTACTGGGAGCACTGTTTTTGCTGGTCAAGTAGAATGGGTGATGTCATAGCAGTGGGAAGATCAACGTTACCTGCATACGGTAGCACAGGCAGGAGATGGTAGAGATATGAGTGGTAAGAGAAGTGCTACAAGGGCTGAAGGCCCGCCCCCAGTGCACTAACTGTCTCATTTGCATGAGACTACATAGTTGTCTTTCTCCAGATCTACAAAAAAAGACATTTATGTTATATATGTGGTTTATTACTGTAATGTGTTCAGTAACATGGTGGTGGCAGTTCCCAATATGCTTGGGTGAGATAGGAGATCCCTTTAATGACCAGTTATTGTAACTTTTTTGCATATAAGCAGCCATAACTTTATTCATTGATATGGCTGTTTAAAGCTTTGTTTTATGACAAAGAATTTTTATTATTTATGGTGTTCGTTGGTGCTACATATATATTCCTGTGTAAGGTGATGTAAGCCAAACCCTTCAGCAGTTGTAGCCTTCAAGGGTTTTACCCAGGAACATGACCGTATTAGGATTTGTAGGCAATTAAAAGTTAAATACAAATAATTACAAATTTTTGCAGAGTATTAAAGTATTAAAGATGTTCTTTAACCTTCTTAGTGATGACAATCTTTTGTCTTGATTGGTTGCCAAAGAATATGAAAATAAATGCAGGAACTTTCTATGATCTGGGACTTGTCAAAACTCCAGACATGATGTCCTTATTGTGGACAGGTTATCAGGAGGACACTACATGTATGAGAAGATAACCTGATCACAATAAGGACATCATGGCTGGTTATCAGGAGGACACTACATGTATGAGAAGATAACCTGACCACAATAAGGACATCATGGCTGGTTATCAGGATGGGACACTACATGTATGAGAAGATAACCCGACCACAATAAGGACATCATGGCTGGTTATCAGGAGGAACACTACATGTATGAGAAGATAACCCGACCACAATAAGGACATCATGGCTGGTTATCAGGAGGACACTACATGTATGAGAAGATAACCCGACCACAATAAGGACATCATGGCTGGTTATCAGGAGGGAACACTACATGTATGAGAAGATAACCTGACCACAATAAGGACATCATGGCTGGTTATCAGGAGGGACACTACATGTATGAGAAGATAACCCGACCACAATAAGGACATCATGGCTGGTTATCAGGAGGGACACTACATGTATGAGAAGATAACCCGACCACAATAAGGACATCATGGCTGGTTATCAGGAGAGGACACTACATGTATGAGAAGATAACCCGACCACAATAAGGACATCATGGCTGGTTATCAGGAGGGAACACTACATGTATGAGAAGATAATCTGACCACACTAAGGACATCATGGCTGGTTATCAGGAGGGGACACTACATGTATGAGAAGATAACCCAACCACAATAAGGACATCATGGCCGGTTATCAGGAGGACACTACATGTATGAGAAGATAACCCGACCACAATAAGGACATCATGGCTGGTTATCAGGAGGACACTACATGTATGAGAAGATAACCCGACCACAATAAGGACATCATGGCTGGTTATCAGGAGGGGACACTACATGTATGAGAAGATAATCTGACCACACTAAGGACATCATGGCTGGTTATCAGGAGGACACTACATGTATGAGAAAATAACCCGACCACAATAAGGACATCATGGCTGGTTATCAGGAGGGGACACTACATGTAGAGAAGATAATCTGACCACACTAAGGACATCATGGCTGGTTATCAGGAGGACACTACATGTATGAGAAGATAACCCGACCACAATAAGGACATCATGGCTGGTTATCAGGAGGGACACTACATGTATGAGAAGATAACCCGACCACAATAAGGACATCATGGCTGGTTATCAGGAGGACACTACATGTATGAGAAGATAACCTGACCACAATAAGGACATCATGGCCGGTTATCAGGAGGACACTACATGTATGAGAAGATAACCCGACCACAATAAGGACATCATGGCTGGTTATCAGGAGGACACTATATGTATGAGAAGATAACCCGACCACAATAAGGACATCATGGCTGGTTATCAGGAGGACACTACATGTATGAGAAGATAATCCGACCACAATAAGGACATCATGGCTGCGTTTCAGAGTATAGAAAGTTCCTGCATTCATGGTTGTATCTATCGGCAACCAAACAAGATGACAGATGTTACCAATAAGATGGTTGGAGGAAATCTTTAAAGATCCTTTAATTATTTTTATTTCAAAAATAATAAAATAATTGTAAATATGGTTTTGTTTATGGGAAAACCCCTTTAAGTTTGGGACCCACTCATAATTCACATGTTATGTCCATGTGTTTATGCTCTTTGCATTTCTGTGTGTCATGATAATAAAGTGTTTTCTGTGTAAGGTTCAATAATGTACAGTAAATTCTGATGGCTCATGATTGCACCATGTAAGATGTATTTTTTATGTCACTTTAATGGGTCATTGCACCATTTCTTGTTCTGGTACTTTCTAGACAAGGGTTGGTGTGATGATTTTCTCATTAACTATTATGTGGGTGATGCATTTTTGTACTTCTTGGGGTATGATTTACACCTGCTACAGAGTGAAGCTTTACTGTCATAGGAAGGGCAGGAAGCAAAGTGGAGCCAGGTATTAAGTTCAGAGTTCGATCTGCTCTGGAACATCGTTGCTACCAGTGTGGTTTTTCCAGAAATTAAGTGGAGCAAGCAAAAGGGCTAGCCTGGAGTTGCAGGGTCCATGTGAGCTGAGCACAACCCCATTGATAGAAGTGTGATGATGTCAACTCCCCTTCTCCTAGGTAACTGCTGAGGCCAAGTAACAGGCCTCACCGGTGACCTGGGTCCAGATGCCCAGAGAAGAGACCTGAGAATGAAGACCAGATGCCGACACAGAGCTCCAGGAAGGTGAGGAAAGGTAAGTATTTGTTGTTATCACGTTATCCTATCCACTGGTAAAGTTGGAACTACTCAATTGGTTGGGCTCCAATTTCTTGGGCCCCCTCTATTTCCCCACCAGCAAGACCAAGGCCAGCAGGAGATAAATATCATAGAAGCACACATTCTTCTGTATGGGAGCAGATGAGATGTTGAGTAGTGCAGTCCAAAAAAAAAAAATTTCCAAAAATCATGGGTTTGGCTGAATCCAAAGTTTTTTTGGTTCATCACCTACGAATGCACCAAAGTTGATTATTATATTCTGGCGTCTATTCAGTCCCCAGAGTATAATTGGAGGACAGGGAAGGTGTGTAGAGATGCAAAACAAAATACCTTTCCTGAACTCTGCTATGGTATCCTATGGCACTCTGGTCTTCCCTCCAGGACATCTGCCATGTCTTCTGACCCCAAGGTCACCTCTGAGGCCTGTGATTGGGCCTCAGCAGTTATGTGGGTGTGACAATACAGTATACTTACTTAACTTTGCCATTTTATCCACTGTCTCCTTGCTCCTTTAATCCTGCACTTCACCATCAAGGGCATCCCAACCACCATCAGAATGTTGCCCTCACTACAAGTTGTATCTTGGGAGAAAACCAACATCCACACTGCAGGCCCCCTCTTCATTGCACCATTTTACTGGGTTCCTTCATGGATATGGGACCTGAATGGACACTTTAGGCTTCATTGCTGGTACATGTTAGCAAAGCAAATGTCAAGAGGGATACAAATCATCCTGTGCATAGAATGAGACGACTATAATAAGAAAGATTATTTTTTCTGTAAAGATGTATTTTATTTAAAAATTAGAATGTGTAAGACATACAACTAGAAAACAATACACAAGACTTTGGTAGGAAATATATTTATGACAGATTTATCAAAAATTCCACAGCAAAACAACAAAAAATATAGAGAACTAAAAACCAACATTCTTATGAGGCACATACAAGTTTATTTTATTTCAGCCCTACATAATTCCGATTATTAATGAGGCTTTTATAGACCAGTTATAAGAATAATCAGACTCACATAACAGCATGATTTGCAATGGAGCAGAAAAAAAAAATTGCCTGTGCTTTGCATTATGGAAAAACAGATATTACACAAAAAATCCCACAAGATAAATCTTATAATAATGTTTTGTCTATTAATATATTAATGTTGTTGACAAGGTAAATGAGTTGCCTTTTTTTATAATACTATCTAAAGTAGATCGTCTTACATATACATAATTATACAAACGAATTCCTTTCCTACGCAAATGTTTGAAAATAAAAAAAATAACAAATTTTAATTTGACCAAAGTATTGAAATTTTAATTTTAAAAACATAAAACTACAGAGTGGCGCCTATAGTAAAATTTTATCATTTTATAAACACAAATAATCTAAGTTTATCTATTTTTTAATATTACGTTCATTAAAACATCAAGTATGGACTTTAACTAATAAATCAAGAATCTTTTTAAATTAATATACATTTTATTGATTGTAATAAATATAATCTATATCCAATCAGAATTTTAGACCATTTTGATTTTTTCAAAAAAGATGTGTTTAGCCATATATAAAACTTTACTAAAATTTATTCCATGTATGCTTACTGGAAAAAAAAAATAATTTTTCCAATATATTTACTGCTAAATTTATTGAAAAATTATAGATGAAAAATATAATTTAGCAAAAAAAAAATTAATAACAATAATAATAAAATACATATAAAAAATGAAAAAAAAAATAAAGTATGACATAATACACATGTGGAATAGTGAACTAAAAACATCCTTTTTCACTTTTTCCTGGTACAGTAAATTATAATTGTCTAATAAAAAAATTCAATTGTAAAATATTTTTAGATGTAACCAGATCGAATCATTTTATCTGTTCTGCTGCTGCACACGAAAAGTTGTATGTCTACCAATTTGTTAAAAATTTGTGAAAATTCATTCAATAAATCTGTTGATGCAGATTTTGTTGCGATTTTTGAGCCAAAGCCAGGAGTGGATTGAGCAGAATGTAGATGTATAAGAACTTCCTATTTATTTCTCATTCCTTTTGTAGCCATTCTTGGCTTTGGCTCAAAAAAACACAACAAAATCTGCAACAAAAAAAGCTGCGTTTCCGCAACGTGGGACCTCAGCCTTAAGTAAATATCTGTAGCTATCAAACCAAGGGGCCAGTAGATCACTGTCTATTATTACTTTGAATTAATTTTGTATTTTTTTTTTTTTTTTTTACATTTTTATCATTTTGTTTTAATATGGGTTAATGGATTATTTATGGATGATTTTAATATGGAAATTAACAGCTACTGAATTTTTTAAAATTTTTTAGAAAAAAAAATTGTAAATTTTGAGAACAAATTTACATTTCTGTTTGTCTTTGTAATGGCCATAGTTTCAGTACTGTATGTTATTTTGACATATTTATATTTATAGTAGGGCTCTTAATTTAGCTAACCTGTTGAAATGTAATTGTTTAAAAAAATGTTGAGGCTGGATGGATTGAATGGATTCCATGAGATTAAAGAGACACAGATATTTTCCTCCAAAAAGAGCACCACTCCGAGCTGTGTTTGGTATTGCAGTTAAGTCCCATTCCAATGAATAGGATGAAGTACCAGACACGGCCCATAGTCATGAGTGGCACCGTTCCTGGAAAAAACAGCCATATTTTCTAAGCTTATACAACCTCTTTAAAGGGCACTTGGATCTTAATCATTTTAGAACCAAAAAATTGGTTTGGTAAGAACTTTCATGCACAAACCGTTCTATGATATTTCGCTGCTTCCTTCCACATTACTGCTGATAGATGGCAACAGTCATGAATATATTTACAGCCATAAATACATAAATAACATAAATAGCTATTAACATGCTTCTTTTTACTTGTCACTGTCCAATCTGTTGCAAGGATATTCAATATATTATTTCTGTCTTAGATACATGATTTAGTTAAAAGTGGAAAAAAAAAAAATTAAGAAGTACTCCAGTAAATTCATTTTGCCCCCCTTGAGCTCGAACGGGTCTATAAGGGTCTTGGCATGACTCTCAGAGACCTGTTCATACAAGATACATTGTGAGCATTACAGGAGCCGAGAGGAGATCAGTGCTCTGGAGGGGAGCACATAACTTTGCAAGACATAGGTCAGCCTACACTAAGGCTCATTTGGAAACAATGTTGCAAAATGTATTTTTACAGGGGCAATTCTTTAAAGAGCATCGGTCAGAAGATGTTTTTCTGCTTTTTTTAAGCTGATGGAGGGAGAGAGGTTGAGCTCCGTGTCTGCAAAGTAAAAGGCGGAGTAAATCCTGACAGGACAGAAAAAAAGTTATGACTATTTTGCCCACAGACAGGATAATTGACAATTCTCCCTGTATTAGTGTGCGTAGGAGGGTGTCAATCACTGTGTGTGGGCGGGGTAAGCAGGACTCTTATTGTGTCTCCTAGGAGTCCTGTCAGGATTTATTCTGAATTTTACCCAAAATTCCTGCTCCAAATCATATAAATCTATATATCACAGATCTCAACTTCCCTCCCTCTATCATATTCTGCTCTTAGATAGGGCAGAAGAAATCACTTGACACATTCACTTCAAAGGATAAAAAATAGATATTTTTTTAATACACTTAACAGTAAAATTCAGAATGACTATAAACCACATATAAGAATTCGCACAACCATGTTATAGATCCAAATGTTTATTTTTCTAGAATATGGGAACATAAAATGATTTTACTACTTGCTTCAGTGTAACCTTCCTTTTCTACGGCACCCATTATCTCATTATGTAATAAAATGATTTCATCCTTGCCTGTTTTACTCCTACTTTTAGGTACGTGGTAGTCCAGAACGTGGCTGCTTTTGGGCCCAAGACCAAGTTAGTTGCAACCCCTTTTGTTAATGGACTTTTCTCTCCCCATTTTTTGGGCGGAGATCGGGCGTAAACCCGCAGACCCCATTATAGTCTATTTATAGTTTCCGCGAGTAACCACTTTTTTAAGTGGATTAGGTTTGCGTTCGTGGGGTCCCCATGCAGGTGTGAACCTAATGTAATGTGTATGGTTGGCTTTAGTCACAGGGCAACAGAGCACACCCTCAAAGCTCATTAAACATGACTAGCCAATGTGTATGAACTTTATGGAATCGAGTTGAGCTTGTAATAGTGAATTGCACTTGGCTGGATATATTGCACATTATCATTGAAGTGAGATTGGTCAGTGGTCGCCACTAAGATGACAGCGAGCAGCAGAGGAACAAAAACAGCTATAAATTGATTTGCCACCAAGATACAAATAAGTGGTCCATCATTTTGTTAAGATCCAGCGACTTCACAGGGACTGAGTTGACAAGTATCTACAAGTTACTGCAAATGCCCATTTTGGGCTGGATATAGGCTGACTAGTTTCCCTCAAGGAGAATAGTGACAGAAATGGCTGCCTCCATGACATCTACTTTTCTTGCATCTTTTTAGTTCTGAGAACCCTTCAGAAATTTCTATATGCTGTACATGTGTATATCTCGTAATGGAAGCCCTTTCTATAGACTTCACTTAACTGCTGACTTTATGCTTAATATTCCTTTAAGAGTGAATGTGATGTCATCATACAGCTACTTCTGGCTTCCCGACATTGATGTCCCCTAGAAATATGGCATACAGTACACCTCCTGTACCATAGGAGGACCTAGGAACTAAAGTATCATTTCTTGTCTTCTGGATCAACAAAGATATATTTATCATGATTGAAATTCATAGAATTGTATCTTCATTTGACCTTCATATGTAAGATTGTAGCAGCTGAATTTTCACTTTGTCGCCAAAGTGTCCCATTAAAGAGGTTGTCTGTTTTGGACTATTCATTCTTGTTTGAGAAGTGTCTCCAATATACAGACCCCATAGTATAATCCCCAGCAGTCCCTCGGGAGGACATAAGAGGCCAAAAGAGAACAGAAGACGCTCTGGAATGAGCACTGAACGTTGCAGGAGAGCCCTGAGAGGTGAGGGAAAGTGAGTATGACTGTTTATGGCTCCTGTTGGCCTCTGAATATTACTGTATATCCCGGGGTCTGAAGAGACCTCAGACTATAATAATAATTTGTGGGTTGCCAACTCCCAAAGTTTTTGAAAAATTTTTGGAAAATTCGTAATGAGCCTGGCTTGTGACAAACCAGTTCACTCATCTCTAGGCATCCTGGCAGCAACTGTGCAACTTCTCGGCAGCGCCACCGCAGGACAAATTATGCATTACATATCAACATGTATGAGCCGAGTCCTCCAGAGTGTGGGACACTCTTTGTAACTGCTTTAGGGTTCTGACCAATGGACCCCCCATACTGACCAATGGACCTCCCGTATTGACTTAGAATGCCCTAACCAGATATTGGGAAATATGTTTTCTACACCAGACAACCCCTTTACCATACCTCATGAAGTTAAATGAAAAAGGTAGAATTTTTCAAAATTTTTTTTTTTTTTTTAGGACACATCCAAAAATAGCTACAAATTCGAGAAACAACTTTTGTGTGTTCAGCTTTTCCAAATATGATTTCAAGGAAATTTGAACTCAGTAGTGTCAAAACATTACAGCATGGGGTAAATCATCTAGAATGACTTATAAAACATGCGCAGAGTCGTCCAGATGAACCTGTTGAGATACAGCAGATGTACAGCCGGGTATCTGCTACCGACTGCCAATGCTTCTGCAATGAGAAGAACAACACGGGGTGGCGGTGACGTGTTGTCCTACTTGGTCATGTTTTCTCTTGCATGCATGTCATATGGTTAAGAGTAAAGTTCGTGATGCAACTAGGAGGATATATTGTCCAGAGTTGTATTCTCTCGCTAAACGACCAAGATGTAAGACATTATTTATTGATCTAACCGGATGATTCAGTTATTATTACATGTGAATATTTAGAAAATATAGTTCTTGCACCTGCAAGAATAGTAAGCAAAGTACATTGCAAAATGAAAAGCACTGTATATATTCTATGATAAAAAATCTAATAAAGATTGACTTTCCATGTAACTTGAGGAGTATCCCGTGTGAGGTGTTTGCTAACATGGATGGACGTTACAAGCTCGGATCTCCTTCTTGTCTTTACAGCTGGTGAACTGAGAACTTTTGAACCTCTTCTTCACTGTCATGAACCGTTCCTGAATGCCACCACCGCAGAATTTGGTGCATTCTGTCCATGACGTCCATGGCTTCATCTTGCAAACTGGAAATAAAGGTATCAGTGTTAGCATATAGGTAATTTAAGGGATTGGAGGTGCCCAGGTAGTAGAGGTACATAGACTTTGGTACATCTATGGCACATTATATAAAAAGCACATGATAGAAGGGGGTGACTACAGATTTTGAATTGGGGCAGGAGCTTCAAGTTGCATCCTCAGAGTGGCAAAGAGTCTGATTCTCTAATTATTAGACATCTGAAAGACAGTACTGTGCAGACGTTTTAGGTAGATAGGGAAAAAACCTACAAAATAAGAATTTCTGAAATAGAAGGGTTTTGTAAATTAACAAAATGTAGCGAATGAAGAAAAAGAAATGTAAATCTCATCAATATTTGGTGTGACCTTTGGCCTTTGCCTTCCTTTAGGTCCTCTATGTACACTTACAGACAGTTTTTCAGACTAGGGATAGGATAGACGAACCTTACGAGATTTGTTTGGGCACACGTCATGACAAGTCAACGACTCGGAGAGGAACCCAGGAGAGGTGAGGCAAGGTGAGGATAGATGTTTATTATGTTTTCACACTCCCCCTGGGTCTCCACTTATCATATTCTGGGGTCTGAAGAGACCACAGAGTATAATAGTGATTTGTGGGTGATAGGCACCAAACGTATCGGGTTCAGGTCGAGCTCAAAACATTTCGAAAATTCAGGTAAAATCCTGTTAAATCCTCAATCAAATGCTAAAAATCTTATGGACAACCATAATATGTGATGGCATTTGTGTGGTCCTTGCAGTTGGTCTCTGCTGTGGCTAAAAGATGAGCGTGAACCCCTTTTATGAAGACAATATACCCCTGGGAACCCTGTAGATAAGCAGAATGAAGGAGCCCAGGCACATCAGCAAGTGTTACTTTCATTGTTTACACGGGCACACTGGCAAGACCGTAGGGGGTGCTGTGCTCAATACTGCGGTCAGCCCAAATCAAGTGACAGAGAATAAGTTGTAGTACCATTTAGAGCCATACCAGGATATTTGGCGCAGGTTAAAGAGCTTGAGGTTACTATAAACAAAGCAAATCAGAAAGGTTCCTGTAACCACCAACAGCCCCACAATGCCAATATTTGGGTCAGTTCCATGTAATCTGGGCAACATCTGCACATACCTGGTAGCTGTTCACCATCAGCATCTTCATTCGTCCTCTCGCTTCTCCTCTTCTCCCGGGCTTCTTTCAGACGTCTCTTTTCAGCCCCATTATTTTTTTTGGCACTTTCGCACTCTGCATTTCTTACGCTGTACTGTTTCCGGGCAGTGGCCGCCTCCAAATTGTGGCTCCAAGGTGATCATTCTTGTTCGGATCATATGTCCTTTTCCACAGGACTTGTTACATTCTGACCAGTGAGACCACTCGGTCAGTTCACAGTTGATGGCTGGAAAGAGAAATAACTTTTTAGTACTATAGTTGGCCGTACGCTTTAGATAGCTGTCAGATAACACTCAGTTGGGCTATTTCTCCCGACTCTCTGACATACACATGAACAGTCTCTTCAGCCAAGCATGCATGTGTATTGATTGATAAGAGCAAAATAAACCAACTTGTTCTCTAAGAAAACCTCTTTAATGAGGACCTGTCACCAGGTCTAAAAAGCCCAGTGACATCCATCATCTGATCGGTGCCGTCATCCTGAGTATTTTGGTGTTTTGTTTATCTAAATCCATTCAGCTATTCCAAAGATATAAGCCCTTTTAGTGCTGATGCAGATTAGTGTCTACTAGCCAAGTGGGCGGTAACACTGCACAACATACAGTATAGGACTCAGAGACCCCGCCCCAGAGGAACCACAGTACCCAGTAATCTTCATGGTGCAAAAAATCGAAAATATCTCTGGAAATAATTTAGATAGCACTGTGCAGAATTATAAAGACATGACTGTTTTCTTTCAAATACAGCGCCACTTTGTTCTTCTGTACAGTGTTGAGATGCAATACCATGCACAACCTATGAACAGGGGTGGTGCTGTTTTTGGAACAAATATGTTTTTCTAATTCTTCAACATGCCCACTACAAGTCTTGTACCCCGCTCATTCTGCATGCTGGAGACATTGAATATTGCATGTAACATATTTCCAGCACATGATCTGTACATACGGCATTCTGGCAGCATGCATTTTTCCACTTGTTTCAACTCTTCGTTGCAGTCTCCGAGTTCAGCCGGTGACTTTAACATCCTCTGACGTGTTCTTGTTCCTTTGCCGCAGGACACACTGCAGTCACTCCACTCAGACCATGGTGACAGCATACACGGGATAGTATCTGCGGGTACAGGGACGAAGATGAAGTACATGTCAGCTACATACGGTGGAAGAAGCCATTTGGCTAGGTCAATTATTATTTAGGAACTCTCCATCATGTTATGTGCTAGGTGTAAGGGGGCGGAGCATAAAACAAGGTGCTGTGTGATGCCCCACCCCTGCAGCACCAACACTAGATATAATATAGTATACTCTATATGTTTTGCCTGGAGTGTCCCTTAGGTCAAAGTAAGCTCAGTCTGTGTTCTTCCATCATGTGCTGGGCTGTTTTGTCAGCCAGTTAAGCAACTTCTTCCCTATGTATCCTGGCAAGTAACTAGCTAAAGCAATAGGCAATTTGGCTCTGGCGGCCCCATTAAAATGAAAGGAGTGGGGGCAGAGACCCCAGAGTACAATAATTTCACTTCCAGTTCTATCCAAACTTGTTTAACCCAAAACGAATTGGAAGCTCGAGCCACATTGGAACATTGGAAACATTGGAAACATTTGAAACATTAGAAGCTCGAGCCACCCAAAACCGAAACGCATCTTGGAGGTTTGCTTATCTCTATTGGGGTCCAGGAGCTTCATATTACACCTCTGTCCCTGAGCAGTCGTATATACAGTGAATGAAGCGACAGTGTTCATGTTCAGTTTGTGGCTCTGTTCAGACGGGGAACAGGACTCCTGTTCTCCTGATCACTGGGGGTCCCATCGTCAGTCAGGCTACCAACGATCTGCATGTTATTCCCTGTCCTGTGGACTGGGAATAACATTGAAGCTTGGAACAAACCCAACAATTCTAGGCAAAACTTAAAATTTAAGATCAAGTTTTTTGGTCCACTCATAAAACTGAGAACTTTCATGGCCAACCATTCATTGCAACTAGCCAAACGGGCAATTGGGCCACTACATTGTCTATCTTGCATTGTGCCACTGTCTGCCTTTCACTTTAACGTTTAGTCTTGATGAACTTTAGCCACCAAATAAAGTACCGTAGGCCTTCAGAGTGATTCCTCTCTATCGACATTTGAGAATTCCTTCGTATTGTGGCATCCAATGAAGAATTCTATAATATTACATGATATAGGAGACATATGAATGTACAACAGGGCCCCATAGACTTCTAAGGGTGCCCTATGACAACTCTTGTACAGAGACTCAATATGCCCACATGCATAAGGACATACATCAGCAATTGTACGATTATGGTGGTCAACTCTCTCAAAGTCTAGAGTGATTTTTTTTAGAACTGCCATTACTATGTTATAAATTGACAACTGGGCGCTACCAGTTGGGTGTGTGTCCCAGTGGCTCCCCAAAGGTAACACTCAGTTGTCAAGTTACTCACAATTTCCCAAGAAACATAACAGAGAAACGGTTATGAGATACAGTATGATGTTCCCATTTTGCTACATGATGAAGAATACTAATACGGACATGTCAGTAGTGGTGGCGGGTCCTCTTTAAGCTGAGATGTAGGATCATTGTTTGTATGGATTTTTAGATTTAACGTAGATTCCTAATGAACTACTAGTATCATACATCATTCTGTACACCCCGGGATAATGGGCCATTTCAGAATCTCTTCATAAGCTGGTAATAATGATTCACTGTGGTTTGTAAAGGGCACTACGCAAAGTTTTGTGATGGATCGTACTGAGATCACTGGACTGGTCAGACCGAAGCTACAGAAGAACAGTCAATGGACTATGAATCATTATAACCGATATTAAGACAGCCGACAGGGACCTGACATCCATCGGGGCATCTCCCAGGCGACTTCACATGAACATGAGCGTATTTAATGGAGACTTTGATTTGGCTCATTAGACCACAATACTTCAGAAATAGATTTCTTCTGTATTTTACTTTAATGTTTTTTGCTGCAGCTTTGATCACTTAAAGGGATTTTCCAGTCAAACTGGACCGGGACGGGGTAAGTACACTATTCCAATCCAAGCCTGCACTGGTTGGGCTAGAAATGAGGAGGTTCAGGTAACCACTGTGGCCAATGCCTGCCCTTAATAGTCACATGTTGGGTAGAGGGGACATCACTACTTATATGTCATTGGTACCCAACATGTGACCCCTGAAGTCAGCGATTGACCGCAGTGGTCATTTGAACACTTCTGGCCTGACCAATGCAGGCACAGGATAGAATGGATGACTCAAAACCACAATGGAACACTGGGGGTAGATAAGCCAATGGGTCCGTCCTTATTTCCCAACTATACAGTTCTCCTGCAGGGGAAGTCATGCACCATTAACAATGGGAACGGGACCAGTTATGGTTGACCCCACTCTCTCCGTGGGCTTCACGGCATTTGCATAGATTTTCCTCTATGGTATATATTCCCCTATTAACCTGGAAGTAGGAGCATAACTTGAAGAGGTGCAGAGGGTGAGGTTGTACCAGGAACCTTAAGATATCTTTTCCCAATATGATGAGACCAGTACTATGAACAATATATTATACTTAGGGGTTCCGGGTCAAAATTCACACTTGGGCCCAGGAGCCTCATGTTACACCTCTATCAGGAAGGTTCTTGGACTGTTGCATCCACTTTGACGAGAACAGATTCTTGATAGAATCTTCACAGTATGGAAAGTATTGGATTTCTGGATGGATGTAACGTTGTATTACTTACGGCACTCGGGCATCATACACTTTTCCACTTCAGAGGTCTCGGCCTTGCACATGGACCCATCTGCTGGCGTCATCTTAATCATCCTGTGTCGTTTTTTCATCCCCATACCACAGGTGGCGCTGCATTCCTCCCATTCACCCCACTCGGTTACAATACAACTGCTTGGCTCTGTGCATTGAATGGTAAAAAGCAAAAATTGTCAGTTTTCATTTTCACACTGTTTTGAGGGGGGGGGGGCCCCCAGCCCCCCCCCCCGGGCGGGGCCCCCCCCCAAAGGTGAAGAGGGGGAAAAAAAACCCCCCCCCGCCCAGAAAAAAAACACAAGGGGAGCAGCGGGGGGTTTTTTGAAGGGGGGGTAAATATAATTCTTTTTTGTGGGGGGGCCCCCTTCTCCCCCGTTTTGTTTTACATACACCTCTCTGTACACAACACCCCCCTCCCCCCAAAAATTCCCCCCCTTTTAAAAAAAACAAATGAAAAGGCCGTGCCCCCCCCCCAATATTTAGACCAAAAAAGATTAAGAATAATAGGGGGCCCAAACATTTTCACATCTATGACATAACTAGGATTTCGAGCACATTTTTCATTATATTATATTTTGCTACAATCAAAACAATTTACTCGGTGAAATTTTTCAGATCGGAGCAAAGATCATTTGTATTTCCCCACTGAATTAATGTAAAGCAGCTTTGTAAATATATTGCATTATTTATCCTGTACTGAGCTATATATATACTTCAGATCTGCAATCATAATTCTTTAGCTTCAGAGCTGAAATCTCACAGCCATCCTTGATAATTACAGTCTGTGGAAGTTTTCTCTGCTAAGAAGTCTTCACACCGGCTATAGTACAGTAATCTGGTATAGGAAAATGTATCCCATTTTATTATAATAGCTTAGCAAAGCCTTTAGGGAGTGTCTGTCATCAGGCTTGTTGACAGTTTCCAAAAGCAACCAGCAGAATTACGAATGCAGCTCTGGAATACGTTGCAGGGTGTAATTTAGGAACAAGGATTTTTATTCAATGTATTACCAAAGTTGCTTAGCTTTCTTTGTGAAATATATCTATACATTGGGGGGAACTTATCATTGGGGGGATTAAAAGTCAGTTTTTCTGCAATCTGTGTTGGCAAATACTATCTATTCTACACCAGAAAGTTTTTGTAAATGGGAATAGTTGTCTGCTGCTAATAATCACATTATGGCTGAAACACATTTTACATTTCTCTCTGAGGCTGTAGGCATGTACAATAAGGAGCAGCTGCCCCCTCCCCTATCCATTACTGATAATGTTCTGCCATTCTACCTGGAGTAACTGTACAATAGCGAAATAATTATGGAGAAAAGCATAAGTCAGCATAATATAGGAAATCCAGAAACACTGAACTGCAAATGCAGGGCAAATACATGCAGGCATGACACGGAGAAAAAGCAATCTATGAACACAGCCAGGAAAGCTGCTAGCTGTCTGTGAATAATATCCGATCTGTTATCACACATGCAGCCAAATACAAGTAGATACAACTAAAAAAAATACTTTTTCTTACATTGTAAGCTGTAAAATTTGCAGAATGTTCAATTCTTTGCATAGAGCAACAGTTTGCAGACATATGTGGAGTCTATGAGGAGAATCAACCCCTCCCAACTGCATTCGTTGTGTGAAGAGAGAACAGAACCCTCCCCTCCACTCACTTTGATCTCTTTATATTGTATCTATGGCTCAACCTTGGCTATCAACAGGGAGTGAACTGCAAATTAGCTGGAAGGGAGACACCGATCGGCAGGAGCTTTAGGAAGGTTTTTCAGGCAGAAAACAGACACATTTTTAATTAAAGTGCAATCTTGGTGCAGAATTACATGCTCTATGAAATGAGACTAAGTGGTCTGAAAAGTTAGTGACCATTTAATAAATTCCTCCCAATCTTTAATAAATTTGTACATCTGTGAGTTTGTACTTAAGTGAGTTTGCCAAATTTTTGAAGCTTTCAAAAAAAGTTGCATTTGATATATTTGGTGTACAGCAGGTAGACAGGCTAACCACAACTTTTCCTCAAAATTTTCAAATGTTGTAAACAAAAGTCACAAAATTTTGTTATAATAAATTTAAAAAGTATTGAATCCATATTTTTGCA
Organism: Leptodactylus fallax; assembly: GCA_947044405.1. Lineage (NCBI taxonomy): Eukaryota > Metazoa > Chordata > Amphibia > Anura > Leptodactylidae > Leptodactylus > Leptodactylus fallax. The sequence continues at coordinate 5,748,291 of CAMRHE010000068.1, read as the reverse complement.
ACTTTTTGTGCCAGCATTCTGGAAGGCTTGATACATTCCACCATTTGTGTTGAAGGGGAATATTTGTGTTGTATATGACCATTGCAGTGATAAAACTAGCGAGTTCTTAGAATTTCTGTTAGTTTGTCATCATAGACGTGTTGAGTATCAGTCACATTTATCCTTTATGAAGGGATTTCTAGTCTTTTTGAACAGTATATAGAGGAGAAGATGACTTACCACATTCCTCATTGACTATACACTTCTCTGTTTCTTCTGTTGGAACTTTACACATAGATCCGTCCTCTGGAAATTGCTTCACATATCGTTCCCTGGATCTCATTCCCATCCCGCAGGAGGCACTACACGGGGACCACATGATCCACTCTGACATCATACATGTGGACGCATCTGAGAGAAAGTAAATCGACAATGAAGGCCACAAATACAATTGGCTTCAGTCAGAAAAATAACTTGAGGCTCATGGACCCCACTGCAACATCTGTAACAAGGTCCTCAACTAATAGGCATCATTTATGGTCTCATCATATAGGATCGGTGGATCTTCTGGGCCACATAAGGGTTAAGCAGCCATGTTTTTGTTTTTTTCCAACAAAAAATTGTGTGTCATGCAGAAAATGTTGAGGATGAGCTGGTACAAATGGAAACTTTTCTCATTACCAAAAGCAAAGAGTCTTGGTGCATGGAAGATGTCATCAATATAAAGATGGGGTCATGGTGATCTTCCATGCTCTGTGCCCCCTTGAGAACTTGAGATATTGAGATATGAGTCTGACACTCAGTGTCAGTGTCAGAAGAGGTCTAATGATAAATGTTCACATCTGTCATGTCATTGATGGGTCAACTCAAAGATTTTAGTCTTAGAACTAAGTTAATGGAGTTGTCATTGAGAACCATCTGAATTTTTTCGGTGACTTCAATGGCACAGGTAGACACCTCCATCAATAATATCCCTTACTGAGGTGTCTCGAAATATATCGGAACTTGTCTTAAACATCCTTTCTGGAATTAAAATAATGGTGGCCTGTCCTTAGGGTTGGACGTCATTCTTAGATGAGTAGGGGGACAAGTCTGGGCATCATCACTGATATAGTTTGAAGGTGCCATAGTTTGTATACCCTCCACCAAAGAATGGACCTTCTGGAGAAACTGTAACTAACGATCGATGATAATCTTTCATAGTGTTTACTTGGCCCCCACATTACCATCATCGCTGCATCCTGGTCCCATACAAGGTTCAAAGTCCTGTGTGTCTGGACAAGGAACGCTGAGATCCAGCTGCGCCTTCAGCATACGTTGTCTCATCCTTTTGCCTTTCTCACAGGTAGCAGAACTGCAAGCCGACCAAGGAGACCAATTGGAATAGATGCAAGTCTCTGGGGTGTCATCTAAAAGACAGGAAAGAATATTCAGGAAACATTTTGACCCCTTTCAGGGGATTTAAGAACTCCACTGGAGTAAACCTGCAAAAAAAATCACCTAACCTTGTCCTAACAACATCTGCTGTTTGCAATCTGCCCCTGGAGTATTGCACTGTTTGTAAATATGAAATCTATCGCAGTAAAGTGAAGAGCGAGTGCCGTGTCCTTCACCACGCGTGACCTGCATGGGTCGGTGTCTGGACGTTGGCGTTAGAGAAGAAGGCCAGATACAATTCCCACCATATCTGAATTGTACCTACACCTTAGATTCTGTCGCCACCCTGATTTATCTGTTGAAAACTTTGCGCTGCCACACGAGCAGGAACGCGTGGAATATATTGAGGTAATTTAAGTCAGCAGCAGATAGTGAAGGAGAAATACTTTGTGAGGGCAGCACAATGCGTCCTGATAAATCACTTAAAAATCCCCCAAAAAGCGAAAATCCATCAAGTGCCATTTCCTTGCCTTTTGTGTGCCCTGCTGAGCTTGATAAATGAACCCTTTAATCATACATCTTGCAGATCTTTCATGAACCACTTGAGGGCAGTGACTGGCAAACACAAGGCTCATTTTTCCTCCCCTCTTTTGCGGTGGCAGCGAGGATGAGTGATGGTGAGGAAAAAAGCGTCGGTATGATTTTAAGACAAACAAAGCATTCTTTTTTGCATAATCGCAATCAATTCTTGTCATGGGCTCGCTCCGGATCCACGGCTCCTGGCAGGCTTGCTTTATTTTAACCATTAGAGATATGGCAGTGCTGATGGGGGCTGCTTCTAGATTGGGGCATTTGTCTTGCGTGCAAGTCGGGAAGACAGATTCAATGTTCTTAGCAAGAAGAATAATATATTACAAATAGATGTGTGTAAGTAACATTAAGAGGTTATGCCAGGGAAAGGCGCGTGAAGAGCAGAGGGTGATGGGTTCTCCTAATTCTAATACCTGAAACTTATACTCAAGACATAAGGCTGTGTTTACATAGCAATTCATGTAGAGATGGGGGAACCTTGAAGGATTCATTTTGCAAATATTTGCAAGGTTCTCCTGCCAGTTTTGTTCCAGACCTCTCCTGGACTCCCTTGTGGCATCCAATGTTCTCTCCTGGGGTTCTCCTGACAACCTCTGTAAGGTCAGAGGCGTGCACAAGTGTCATGGCAGCAACGTGAACACTCAGGAGGGAACACCGAACACCACAAGGGAACCCCAGAGAGTATTGTTTTTCCACACATCTCAAGGGTCTCTCTCTGATTATTATAGTCCAGGGTTTGAACACAACCCTAATAATCTTGGGTCCGGCCAAACACGAGATTTAAAAAGTTGTCCAGGATAATTTTTTTTTTTTTATCCCTGGTGTCTCCCAGCGCGGTCCCGTCCTGCTGCTCCACTGTATTCTTTTGCCAGAAGCTCCGACCACACTGTGACGTCCCGTGTCCCCTTCCTTAGGCTGCTGATTGGCCTAAGCAGTCACATGTGGCGGGGACGTGCACCGGAAGAAAACACCGGAGCAGCAGGACCAGACCGTGTTGGGAGACACCGAAGCACCAGGGACAGGTGAGTATATTTTTCAGCTTTTTTTTTCACCTTCCCCGGCCTAATATATATATAAAAAAAAAAATTAGTTTGACCCCCAATATGATATTTTTACCTTCTTCTTTTTCTTCCGTGACCAGATCAGCCACAATGTCATCGACGTTGTCGGGGATGATATTGCATTGCTCTCCCTGTAAGACATAAGACGTTATTAATGCACTGTATAAGGAGCGCTGCCGGACCATTTAGTGATCAGTCTGTTCCTAATGAGAGCGGGATATATCAGTGTGATACGGCTCCGTATTACTCATGATACATTAATCAAACAATGCCACGATATGGCACACAGCCGCAAAATACCAGTTCACGCTGTCTGATATCACATGGAGAAGCAATGAATTATATTTTTCTTATTAGATAATTCTCTACACAAAAAATACTTAAAAACACCCTTTACCACGTACATTGGTATGGCTTGATATATATGACCAAAGATGGCAGGCAGAAACTAGAGCATAGTTGTCAGGATTCTCTACTCGGCTGCTGCACCTTTAACGTTACCATGGGAAGCTTTTGCAGTTTCTGAGGCTTCCTGGCTTGATCCAGTTAGCAGCTGAGGAGGCCTATATAAAACCCCGCCCTCCTGACACTAGTGCCGACTTATTAGTTTGCTATTCCTAGTTTGGCTCTCCATCTTGTCTATGTATACCTGTTGACTTACTGACATCTGGCTTACTCCCTGAATTCCCTATTTGCCTGATTCTGCTTTGACATGCCCATTTGGATTTGTGACCCTTGCCTTGTTTCCCAGATATTAATCTTGTCTTCTGATTCTGTATATTACATTCCCTCCTGCTTTTGACCTGTGCATGTACGACTTCTCTTTTCTCTACAATTCAGATTCTGAGATATAGTGCAAGTCCAACTGACCTCGTAGTAAGCGCTGGTGAAGATGCCTGGGGGCTTATCTTGGCTCAGAGAGGTGTGCTAGTTTAAATAGCTGTCTCTACTGCTCGCATTTATCAGCCAATCTCCTGCTATTGCTTTTATTGTGGCCTTGCATCTAACCATAACAATAGTACAGACATATAGACAATAGATACAACATACTGTAGCTCTGTCCAAACAGACAGAAGGACATTCATCCAAACATGAAGTCATCATGTTATCCAGGAATTGTTTAGACATACAGACAGAAGGACATGTGTGCACACAGGGATACATAGCAGGGACTAAGGCTTTATTCACATGACTGTGTACATTTCTAATGGCTGTGAAAAATAGACTATGCAGCATATTTATAACAGCTGTTGTGCATCGAATTTACATCCATTCCATGTCCGTTTGCTGATTTTGATGGCCGAGTGTCATCCATTTAGCATCCTTTTTTAACGAACCATTAAAAAACGACATATTTAATTGGTTTTTTTTTGTTTTTTTAACCTCCAGTGAAGCAGAGCTTTATACACACAGACAATGACTGGCAGAAGGAAGTTTAGCAGGTGAGCACACTAATCCTTACAGAGACAGGAGTACATATAGAAGTTGGTCAGCTGAGAAAGGAAGAACGTTGGTAATGCGTACATACTAAGGACTTAGGGACCACCATTCTCATGACTTGTGAGGGTCCCCCAGTGATCATATATATCAAAAAAAATTAATAGGTCATTCCTATGGATCATATTGGTTATACATAATATTTCAGGTACCTACCTTTCTGGCAATTCGCTCAATAACAACTCTAGCAACTGGAATGATGGGACCTCCTTCAGGATCATAAAATGGGCTCTGCGGGTGGTCCAAACTGGTCAATGGCCGGATTTTATCTTGTGGTATTGTAGGTTTGTTAGGTGACTGGATATAAAGAGGATATATAAAGATATATTACAGAAGAGATCTTTACATAGACATGATTGACCTAATGCAGCCATCTCATTGCTTGTAACATGCATTTGCTGACATACAGATGTGTTCACCCTTAACTTTCTGCCAATTTTGACTCCAATATTTCACAATATACATTCAACACATGTTACATACTAGCAAAACAGTTGACAGGCTGCAGTTCACCTCACAGCCACTGGGTGGCCACACATAGACACCTATAGGATAGATATCTCCCAACAGAGTATCATGAAATCATTTTTTTTCTTTATCAAGATTGATCCTTTTGCGCCACACATCTCTGGATACACTGAACCAAGAGAAAAGGTAAGGAAGGACACATCTATAACTGTTTTAGCATGTTTAATTATTTCCAGAAATACTAAATAACCTGTAAATTATTTGCATCCTTTCCTGATGTCTCCTTCTATACCTTTATTTGTGTCATGAGATGACCAGCTTTTCACAACAACCTAATTTCACTACATTATCCAGTCTATGTCTATGTGGCGACACCCAATGGTGATATTGTGAATTGCTGCCGGTTTTTCCACAATTGACGCAATGTTGTATTGAGTTGGTTTTATGAGAAATTGGTGTCCTTTAAGGGGTTTGTCCATTCATTTTTTTATATCCTTAGGATAGCCCATAAATATCTCATCGATGGGAGGGGGGAGGCACAGTTTCCCTATAAAGTGATACTTTCTCTAGGAAAACACCCAACGCTCAGCATGTTTATGAAGAACATGTAATGACAAGAATGTCCGTTAGGTGGCAGTATAATCACATAGGACTCCCAGACATCACCCCAGCAAAGAGGCTTCACAATATTCAGTATAAGACTACAGCGCTGCAGAAAAAAGTGAAATTACAGATCAGTACAAGACGTTAACAGAGCATTTTCAGAACACCCATATAAGAATAAATCCTTAACAAGCAGCGTACAATTCTGTAACTTATATATAATTTTACAAAGCTGAGATTTACATGGGGATTATGGCAGTAATTCGCGGTGCTGGAAATTGCACGTTGCAGGATTAGTATCCCCGGTTTAACAGTTAATAGTTAAAAAATAATTCATATTTCTGGTAGAGAAAAGACACAGAACGTCGAGCTCCATCTACATCTTGGATCCTGAAAAAGAGTTCATTGCAGGCAAAGATTTTCTGCAGGACGGGATAGAGAGCGCGGCTGATATTGTGCATTGATTTTAATTTGTAATCCCAGCTTTTACATAGAGCAGAAAATCAATGGTTTATTCTCAATTTATGTTCTGTTTTACGCAGTGTCCTCGGTTTGTACAAGTAAAATGAAACTTTAGCAACGCAGGAGGAGGAGGACGATGATGATGATATACTTTACAGCTGCAATACTGTATCAGGACAGGAATGGATTTAAAGGGGTTCTCCAGGGAGCCTGGGAATACTTATTTCATATGGGGCTTTGCCGCAGTGAGGTCAGGAGTTCTGGGCTGGTCCTGACCTTGGACCTACACCCGGCCCCCAAGATGCTCTACCTCCTCCTTCCCATATTTACAGGTAGTTACCTTTGCAATAGGGAATGGTTTTACTATAGTCTGGGAAGATCGGATCACAACCTAGTGCATCTCCGACCTGTGTACAAGCCACTTGTACGTAGAGAACCAGCTGTCACCCGCACAGTGAGGATATGGTCCGAGGAGAGTGATGAGGCTCTGAGGGATTGTTTTGACACAACCGCATGGGAAGTTCTGCAGGATTCTTATGGAGAAGATATAGAAGGACTCACACACTGCATAACGGACTACATTAATTTTTGTGTGGACAACACAGTACCCACAAAAGTGGTGAGGTGCTTCTCCAATAACAAACCATGGATTAACTCTGATATAAAAACACTACTTAAGGAGAAAAAGATGGCATTCAGGACAAGAGATAAGGAGGGGTTGAGGGAAGTACAAAAGGAGCTGAGGCATCAAATCAGGCAGGGAAAAGCCAGTTATAAAGAAAAAATGGAAAAGCAAATGGAAAGAAAAGACATAAGGGGGGTCTGGGAGGGGCTTAAGTCAATTTCGGGTCATAAACAGTCTGTCTGCCAGATTGAGGCAGATGTTAATTGGCTTAATGAACTAAACCTATTCTTCAACAGATTTGATCACACACCAGCTCCTCCCACCCCAGTATGTCCTTCAGCTCCCCTCACCACAATGACTTCTCCCCATGCGGCCACTTCCCAACAGACCAGTAAATCCAAAAATCCGTCTTTATCTGGCCACAGTCTAACCTTCACACGGGCCCAAGTGAGGAAGGAGATGAAAAAGATCAAGGCGAGGAAAGCCGCAGGGCCAGATGACATCAGTGCAAGGCTAATTAAGACTTGCGGGGACCAGCTGTGTGGTATAATTACATATATGTATAATATGAGCCTGAGGCAGGAAATAGTCCCTGAATTATGGAAATCTTCTTGTGTGGTACCAGTTCCAAAGAAACCCCACCCTATGGACCTCAACGACTACAGACCTGTAGCACTGACATCCCACCTGATGAAGATCTTGGAGAGATTGGTTCTCACACATCTCCGCCCTCTAGTGAGCCCCGCTATGGACCCCCTCCAGTTTGCTTATCGGCCGGGCATTGGGGTAGATGATGCCATCATCCATCTTCTGCACAGGGCTCTGTCTCACCTGGAGAAACCAGGGAACACAGTGAGAATAATGTTCTTTGACTTCTCCAGTGCTTTTAACACCATACAGCCCAGGTTATTGAGGGACAAGCTGGGCCTTGCTGGAGTGGACCACCACCTCTCCAACTGGATCCTAGACTACCTCACAAATCGACCTCAATACGTGAGAGCCCGAGACTGTGTGTCAGGTACCGTGATCTGTAATACGGGGGCACCTCAGGGTACGGTTCTCGCCCCTTTCCTCTTCACACTGTACACTGCAGATTTTAGGTGCAACTCATCCAGCTGCTACCTACAGAAGTATTCTGACGACTCTGCAATAGTAGGCCTCATCACAGATGATGATGACAGGGAGTACAGAGAACTGAACCAGGATTTTGTGGACTGGTGCCACCGGAACCACCTGAAGATTAACGCGGGGAAGACCAAGGAGATGGTGGTGGACTTCCGCAAAGGCAGAAGCCCTCCTAAACCAGTGGACATTCTGGGGGCGGGCATCGAGATTGTGAACACCTATAAGTACCTGGGTTTGCTCCTTAATAATAAGCTGGACTGGGCAGATCATATGGAGGCCCTGTACAGGAAGGGCCCCAGCAGGCTCTACCTGCTTAGGAAACTGAGAGCCTTTGGAATTCGGGGGGCACTTCTTAGAACTTTCTTCAACTCGGTAGTGGCATCAGCCATCTTCTTTGGAGTGGCCTGCTGGGGGAGCAGTATATCAACCAGGGACAGAAATAAACTTGACAAGCTGATTAGAAGGGCCAGCTCTGTCCTGGGGAGCCCACTGGACCCAGTGCAGGTGGTGGGTGACAGAAGGATACTGTCTGTGGTGAGCTCCATGCGGAAGAAGAAGTCCCATCCCATGCATGAGACTGTGATCGCGCTGAGCAGTACTGTCAGTGACCGACTGCTCCACCCTAGGTGTGAGAAGGAGCGCTATCGGAAGTCTTTCCTCCCCACTGTGGTTAGGCTGTACAACCAACACCGACCTAAGCGGAGATCATTACACAGAGAGAACTGAAATATCTCTCTGCCTGTTAAATCCCCCCCCCTCCTCTGCTACGTCCTATCTGTCTGTCTGCTATTAATGTAATGCCTCTCACCTTGGAACATTCCTGTACATGTTGTATTTGTATTTGTATCTGCTTATCTTTGCTGCTGTAACACACTGAATTTCCCCATTGTGGGACTATTAAAGGACTATTATTATTATTATTATTATTATTATTGCCTGTGAACACAGGAGAAGAGGGAGGAAGTGGACAACTTGGGGTCAAGTGCTGGTTCTGATCAAATGACCCAGATCTGGAACCCCTTGGTTTGCCAAGCCCTGGAAGAAGTAAGTACTCGCAGGCTCCCTGGAGAATTTATACTTTTCAACAATCTTGGCATGTCCAGGAGGCTCCTGAAAAATGGGGCGACCTCCAGGACTCCTGAAAGAGGAGGCAAGAGTCCCGGGACAGATAGTAGTCATTTATACATGATGTGGACACTTTATATGCTGGTTATGTCCCAAAATTTTTGCCCTAGTCATAAAAAGTGGATGTGATACAGCACAAAAGGAGAACGGGGGTGTGACCCGGTCAATAGGGGGCGTGGCCTCAGCCAAACATTTTTACTGGTAGCAGAGTTAAGCGAATCTCTGGAAATTTGTTTCTTTGAGATTTGCTAAATTTGGGAAGAACTTTCAATTTGGTCTGAACTGCAAATCTCCTGCTTAAATAGTCAATGGGATTGTCCCATGAAAACAAGATCCATCCATATCTCGTATTATGGCATGATATGGTGGTGCCTCATTTAGGAACCCCTTTCATTTAGGATTTACTGTGCATATTATTTGATCTGCATTTATATTATATTTCTAGTAATCGATTATAATAAATAATCTCTCATGGTAAAGGCAATGTCTATATCTACTGAGGTTCTTCATAGTGTCCTGGCCATCAAACAGTCAAAGTCGCCTCCCCCCAGCTTGTGAAAGAATACATGAAGGGAGAAGAAGAGAGAGCAGGCAAACTGCTGAGAGGGAGAAGGGAAAACCCCTTTAAGCATCTACATCAATGGAAAAATCAAAAAGTTATGACTTTCAGAACATGGCAATGAAAAATCTGACACTTATCCCTTATCACGTGGAAAGGGGATAAGTGTCAGTAATGGCACAACCCCTTTAACTGCTTCAGGACCGCACATTGACTTCATACTGTATGTCTGGGTAGTTCACTCATAACCCTCCAAGGACATACCCAGATGTCCTTGCAGTGTTAAGCAGCTGCACCATTTAGAAGCTGGGGGTCGGCTGTTACTACACTTGGAGCTCCTATACTGTGCCTGCCATCCCGATCACTCGATGAGCTCTGTGTATATAGCTATAGGAGTCGCCATGATGTGGCTCCCCTCTAACCCAACAAAAAAACAAAAAAAAGAAAGTTAAAATGCCCCCCCATCTCCAAAGATCTATTATGACCTTATGTGGGGCACAATGGGTAAAGAAAAAAACAAAACAAAATACCCCTTTCACAAGTTCTAGCCTTGGTGACACAACAATAAGTGTCACCTAAGTAAAAAAAAAAAAACTATAGTGAATAGGGAAAACAAAACAAAAAAAAATTAATAGCCCTTTGTGCTTAATAAAAAAAACATGAAAAATATGAAAAAGCAAACACCCTTCCGCTGTCTTTTGAGTTCCCCTGCAGCACCCCCACAGGGGAGATGAAGCATTACACAATTCCCAATAAAATACTGTGGATAGTGCAGAAACATTCAGAGTCCTCCAGAGTAATATATACTTTGTAGCTGGATAATAAATAAGTGTCCTGAATCGAGGTCTCCACAATGAAAAGTGTTTTTTCAGGAGTAGATATTTAAAACCCTGTTTAAAAAAAAAACAGCACATATAATATTATTTCTTGTACTTCTTCTATAATATTATTTTTTTGTTGACATAGTTGGAATGGAAATATACTATCTATCTATCTATCTATATTATAAATGAATATATAAATACATAAAAAAAAAACTAAAAAACTATATTTTAGATATAAGGTTGTATTTTCAGGAAATCCTGCACAACAGCAAAACATTGACATGACTTATATATATTTCTTTCTATGTTACTAAGATGACAAGCTAGACATGTCCCTGCCCCAAGGGAACAGATCAGCAAACTCGCCGGCAGCTCTCCTGGGCCATGTCTTCGCACACTGAATGTATTTATGCTCCATTTGCTCCTTTAGGGTCATTATGTGTAATAGAAATAAAAGCAATAACATATATAAACCTATATAGCGCTATTTTTACACTATTACATGTATGTATTTGGCCTAAAGAAGAGTTTAGCATCACTACTGTCCAGAATAAGCAGCAAGTGAGTAACTTCCTGCCCTCAATGAGAGAGTACAGCTCTGGAGCACAAACTGCTTCTGTAACACTTGAAATATTTGAACCTGCATGTTTCTTATTATATGTTGTATTTTTCTAGTGAGTGTTCTGGAATACTTGGCGTCATAGATTAAATTCAATGTGGCTGTTCTTAAGCCTTGCAGCATTACAAGATTACGTTGTAGGCTAATGCTTCTTTTGAGTCTTCTTACAAGAACTTATTGATTATGAGATTTTTCCCAATGCATTACCTAACTAGCTGTGCTGTATCTGCTGATAATATAAAATTTACCTTATATCTATTTAAAGGGAATGCCTGGTTTTAACTACTTTTTTTTCACATGTTCCCAAAAGACCAAAAAAAAACCCGAGCCGCCTGTGGGGGGCCAGCTGTACCATAACCTGCAGGGCTGGGGTGATATTCTGGGTCTGATGACACTAACCTATCTATCTGCAGGGCTGGGGTGATATGCTGGGTCTGGTGACACTAACCTATCTATCTGCAGGGCTGGGGTGATATGCTGGTTCTGGTGACACTAACCTATCTATCTGCAGGGCTGGGGTGATATGCTGGTTCTGGTGACAGTAACCTATCTATCTGCAGGGCTGGGGTGATATGCTGGGGTCTGGTGACACTAACCTATCTATCTGCAGGGCTGGGGTGATATGCTGGGTCTGGTGACACTAACCTATCTATCTGCAGGGCTGGGGTGATATGCTGGGTCTGGTGACACTAACCTATCTATCTGCAGGGCTGGGGTGATATGCTGGGTCTGGTGACACTAACCTATCTATCTGCAGGGCTGGGGTGATATGCTGGGTCTGGTGACACTAACCTATCTATCTGCAGGGCTGGGGTGATATGCTGGTTCTGGTGACACTAACCTATCTATCTGCAGGGCTGGGGTGATATGCTGGTTCTGGTGACACTAACCTATCTATCTGCAGGGCTGGGGTGATACGCTGGGTCTGGTGACACTAACCTATCTATCTGCAGGGCTGGGGTGATATGCTGGTTCTGGTGACACTAACCTATCTATCTGCAGGGCTGGGGTGATATGCTGGTTCTGGTGACACTAACCTATCTATCTGCAGGGCTGGGGTGATACGCTGGGTCTGGTGACACTAACCTATCTATCTGCGGCGCTGGGGAGATATGCTGGCTCTGGTGACACTAACCTATCTATCTGCAGGGCTGGGGTGATATGCTGGATCTGGTGACACTAACCTATCTATCTGCAGGGCTGAGGTGATATGCTGGGTCTGGTGACACTAACCTATCTATCTGCAGGGCTGGGGTGATATGCTGGTTCTGGTGACACTAACCTATCTATCTGCAGGGCTGGGGTGATATGCTGGTTCTGGTGACACTAACCTATCTATCTGCAGGGCTGGGGTGATATGCTGGGTCTAGTGACACTAACCTATCTATCTGCAGGGCTGGGGTGATATGCTGGTTCTGGTGACACTAACCTATCTATCTGCAGGGCTGGGGTGATATGCTGGATCTGGTGACACTAACCTATCTATCTGCAGGGCTGGGGTGATATGCTGGGTCTGGTGACACTAACCTATCTATCTGCAGGGCTGGGGTGATATGCTGGGTCTGGTGACAGTAACCTATCTATCTGCGGGGCTGGGGTGATATGCTGGGTCTAGTGACACTAACCTATCTATCTGCAGGACTGGTGTGATATGCTGGGTCTGGTGACACTAACCTATCTATCTGCAGGGCTGGGGTGATATGGTGGTTCTGGTGACACCAACCTATCTATCTGCAGGGCTGGGGTGATATGCTGGGTCTGGTGACACTAACCTATCTATCTGCAGGGCTGGGGTGATATGGTGGATCTGGTGACACTAACCTATCTATCTTCAGGGCTGGGGGTGATATGCTGGTTCTGGTGACACTAACCTATCTATCTGCAGGGCTGGGGTGATATGCAGGGTCTAGTGAAAGTAACCTATCTATCTGCAGGGCAGGGGTGATATGCTGGGTCTGGTGACACTAACCTATCTATCTGCAGCGCTGGGGTGATATGCTGGTTCTGGTGACACTAACCTATCTATCTGCAGGGCTGGGGTGATATGGTGGATCTGGTGACACTAACCTATCTATCTTCAGGGCTGGGGTGATATGCTGGTTCTGGTGACACTAACCTATCTATCTGCAGGGCTGGGGTGATATGCTGGGTCTAGTGACACTAACCTATCTATCTGCAGGACTGGGGTGATATGCTGGGTCTGGTGACACTAACCTATCTATCTGCAGGGCTGGGGTGATATGGTGGATCTGGTGACACTAACCTATCTATCTGCAGTGCAGGGGTGATATGCTGGTTCTGGTGACACTAACCTATCTATCTGCAGGGCTGGAGTGATACGCTGGATCTGGTGACACTAACCTATCTATCTGCGGCGCTGGGGAGATATGCTGGCTCTGGTGACACTAACCTATCTATCTGCAGGGCTGGGGGGATATGCTGGTTCTGGTGACACTAACCTATCTATCTGCAGGGCTGGGGTGATATGCTGGTTCTGGTGACACTAACCTATCTATCTGCAGGCTGGGGTGATATGCTGGTTCTGGTGACACTAACCTATCTATCTGCAGGGCTGGGGGGATATGCTGGTTCTGGTGACACTAACCTATCTATCTGCAGGGCTGGGGGGATATGCTGGTTCTGGTGACACTAACCTATCTATCTGCAGGGCTGGGGTGATATGCTGGTTCTGGTGACACTAACCTATCTATCTGCAGGGCTGGGGTGATATGCTGGGTCTGGTGACACTAACCTATCTATCTGCAGGGCTGGGGTGATATGCTGGGTCTGGTGACACTAACCTATCTATCTGCACGGCTGGGGTGATATGCTGGTTCTGGTGACACTAACCTATCTATCTGCAGGGCTGGGGTGATATGCTGGTTCTGGTGACACTAACCTATCTATCTGCACAGCTGGGGTGATATGCTGGTTCTGGTGACACTAACCTATCTATCTATAGGGCTGGGTTGATATGCTGAGTTTGGTGACATATTGCATGGAGCTGTCAGCTTCTGACTTAATCCAATATATAGTTCTGGTGCCAGCGGCTCCCAATATCGGTGAAAATGCCAGATGTCAGACCCCTAAAAGATAGGTCACCAATATCAAAAGCCTGGAAAACCCTTTTGCCAAAGCCTAGAATTAACTAAGCTGCACCCCAAGATTTCTGAAATTTCAAAAAAATGTACAGGACTAAATGGGTTCAAAAAATTCTTTTTGGGGTCCAGTTACGAGGGCAGTCTACACTAGAACTTTGTGTATGGAGCCTATGTGGTAGCAAAAATCTTCCCTACCTCTCCATACTAGGGACTGTGTAGTGTACATGGGGTATCCATCAGGTACCTGATATTCTGGAAATACGAGCCCTCGTACCCTCCTATTGTACAGTTCTCCTGGGCTCTGGAAAGTTTTGGAACTAGCCGAGTTTAGATCAATAAAATGAAGTGCAATTGTCTTGCCTTGACCAACAAGGGAATGTTTCCGGTCCACATGTGGCTCATAGTTGGAGATTATTGCCTTGGACCACTGAGAATAGACATTTTCTCCGCTGTCTCACAAGGCAGAGGATATGGCAGTATCTTGCTGATTCCGAGCTCTAAGGTCTTTACAGAGAGACAGAATTTGGAGTTATGTGCATTCGGAGACTCTCAGATCACATTACTGAAAAAAAGAAAAGGCAAGACAGTGCTCGGATCAATATGTCTTTGAAATTCAAAGCAATTGCAGAAACTTGTATTCTTCGGCTCGAAAACTAAAGGTCTGTACATTATATGGTCTTTCCACCATGGGGATTCATAATTTAACTCTTAAAGGGGCGGTCCACCCGGAAAAATGAAATGGTCCAACCATCTTAGCTTGAAGGAAGATGATTTCAGCTTACTGGTGCCTAAACCGACACCCGTCCCCCATGGCTGCTTTTCCTCCTCTTCCTAGTTGTCAGCAGTCGGACCCCAGTGTTCAGCAATTTATCTCCTATGGATAGGTGATTTTTAATTTTCATAACTCCTTTAATATTAATAGAAATGCAATTTTCAGCCAAGGTGAGTTATTCCATGTATTGTAATTTATCTTATATTGGTTGTCTCAGCAGGACGTCCCCTTTCCAATTTTGGTTATTGGGGTTGAACCCAATTCGTCACGAAGCAGCTCGCCCATCTCTACTGCTAACAAGTAGAGTGTCCCGTTCTGGAGGACCTGTCCTGTCCTGCATTACATTGACAAATCATTGGTTCGAATGGACACTATGTAATACCTAATTTACTCTGTGGTGGCACTGCTGGGAATCTAAACACTTTCTACCGGATTCTGCAACAGATTAAAGCTGATCACGAGGGGGATACATTGTAACCAGCATATTCTAAAGGGTAGAGATTGTCCAAATCTGCCAATCCCTTTAAAGAGGGTTTGTTTTTACGACTTACGAAATCCCTTTAAATTTGAGTAAAACATCTCAGGCTTTTCCCAGTTGATGACAGATGTGAGACTAGACAACACAGATCCTTCATCTGATCCGTAACCTTTCACTCGAATAAACCTGTTTCTCATCTAAAAAAGAAGAAACCTAATAGAGAAGGCTAACAAAAAGTTTCCGACTGTTGTTTGCGGCGGATATTGTGTCACCTCCTATATTGTACATTTCTCACATCTACGTCTTTAATGCTTTTCTGGAAATATCTGTTTACTGACCTCCGCTAATGTATTCTTTAGAAGCAATGCTCGACTTAATGTAGATGGAAATAAGCTGCGTGGATCTGGACCTTCTTCAATAATTCTCCTTTCATGTAACGTTCTAAATGGTAATGCTGCCGCAATGGCGAGATAAGTATTACGGGGAGATATCTAAACACTGTTTGACAACCTATTTGCTAATGAATCAGAATTCTGTGTCAGTCTCCCATCTAAAAACCACTTGAGTTTAACCAAATACGCTGCAATAAAATTCATCTGTATCTGCTGGAGATGACCTAGATCTGTTACTCTGGTTACACTTAGAGTGATCGCTGTTGCTGTGATAATTGGAAAAGTATAGAATAAAAAAAAGCAACATTTGTGCTATAAAAAAACATTGCAACGTGTGTTAGGTGCTCAGAAACGCCGGTAGAAGTGAAAAACCAGGGGGCTGGTTTATCAAGACTGGCATTTTGCACACCGGTCTTGACTAGAGATTGGGGAACCTCACGAGATTCGTTTTGATGAATACTTGTGACGGCTAGAGATGAACAAATTTCTCAAAAGTTCAATTCGGCAGTTCGATTCAAAGTTCAAAAAAAATTTGCTTCGATCCGAATTACTTCGCGGCGAATAAACAGCTATTTCTGTAGCCCGGCAAAATGGCGGAAGCCCTTGGATGCCGCTGTCATGTCTCTCTCTCTCTCCAGCATGGACAACTTTTATTCAAGTGGAAGGATCTGCTAACAAGCAAAGACACGCCTACCCAATCACATCACTAGAGAATATCTTGTGACTGTCTGATGTCACAAAGGTCCTTACTAAATATTCGTTACCACGAAGCATCAGGAAATCCGGAATCGTCGAGAATCTAAGCTTTCCTGAAATTTGCATCGAATTCTACTTCTGCAGAATCGATTCACTCATCTCTAGTGATGGCCCTCTGGTTCGTCTTGTACATGGTCTAGAAGGGCTACTATTATACTCTGGGGTCTCTTCCGACCCCAGAGTATCATAAGTGGAGGCCCAGTGGACGTCAGTGTTGCCTTGCAGTACTAGGGTCCTGGATTCGAATCTGACCATGGGCAACATCTGCATGGAGTTTGTATGTTCTCCCCATGTTTGCATGGGTTTCTTCCGGCGTTCAAAAAATATACTGATCAGTAAATTGGCTTCCTTTAAAAGCAACTGATCCTCGTGGGTGTTGGGGATGAGTGCCTGCTCACCAACCAGTATCTCCCCTACTCCGCAATGCTCCCTGTGCTTTGAGTCCCTTGTTATGATTGGGCCTCCGCGGTCAGGTAGAGTGCACCAATGTCACGGTGCTGGGTCAAAGCATCAAGACATCAATACGCCCCATGTGATCACTGACTCCCAATCACAGGCCTCAGCAGTGACCCCAGGGCATGTAACATTGGCCAGAAGAGGATTCCAGGGATCGCAGGATGCCCAAGAGAGGTGAGGTAAGATGAGTATAACTGTTTAATATATTTGCTCACCTCCCCTGGGCCTCCACCTATTATACTATGGGGTTTGATCTTATGTTTCCAATGGCCTTGCCCTCACCATGCCCTGCTATGCTCCCTTTGAGGAAAGTAGAGATTGGGGTGCAGAATGTATAAAGTTGTGATTTTTGCACAAAAATCTCACATGCGCAAAAGGTTGCAACTTTTATCCATGGCTTGGACTCTCCACTTGTTCTTTTATAACTGTACCAATTGAGATGGCACATGATGTGGGTGTGGACAACACCAGATTTATCATCATTTACACCAACTGGTGTAGGGGACTGAAATCTACTCCAACTATGATCTGACGTAGTTTTTAGAAACTGCCAGAAGATGCACATAATTTATGACAAGGCGTGTATCCACGTAGGGGATATCAAATTTGAAGGCCAAAACTTGCAAGACCAAGCATTTAATGGATGAAACATGAAATGCGTCCAATTTGTATGCGAAAAATTCAGACATTGCCGAAATTGTATCCCACTGCCAGCATTGTGAATTCTCATTAGGAAATGGAGGTCTGAAAAAGCAGGAGACTCCCCAACAGATATTCACATTTAGTTTCCTTATAAAACCACTGAGAATGTGCAGGTATTGATCAATGCAACATGACCACAAAATGGGATGTGGTCAAGCCTGGAGTCAAGATGACCATCTAAGAGGTCTGGTTGAACCCAAAATGTTTGGAAAATTCGTAACGAACCTGACTCATTATGAATCAGATTGTTTATCTACGTAGATATGGCCATAAATGCAGGAACATTCTATGTTCTGGGTCAGAATCCCAGCTATGATTTCTTTATTGTGGTCAGGTTATCTTCTCATACATATAGTGTCCTCCTGATAACCAGCCATGATGTCCTTATTGTGGTCGGGTTATCTTCTTATACATGTAGTGTCCCTCCTGATAACCAGCCATAATGTCCTTATTGTGGTCGGGTTATCTTCTCATACATGTAGTGTCCCTCCTGATAACCAGCCATGATGTCCTTATTGTGGTCGGGTTATCTTCTCATACATGTAGTGTCCCCTCCTGATAACCAGCCATGATGTCCTTATTGTGGTCAGGTTATCTTCTCATACATGTAGTGTCCCCTCCTGATAACCAGCCATGATGTCCTTATTGTGGTCGGGTTATCTTCTCATACATATAGTGTCCTCAGGATAACCAGCCATGATGTCCTTATTGTGGTTGGGTTATCTTCTCATACATGTAGTGTCTCCTCCTGATAACCAGCCATGATGTCCTTATTGTGGTCGGGTTATCTTCTCATACATGTAGTGTCCCCTCCTGATAACCAGCCATGATGTCCTTATTGTGGTCAGGTTATCTTCTCATACATGTAGTGTCTCCTCCTGATAACCAGCCATGGTGTCCTTATTGTGATCGGGTTATTGTCTCATACATGTAGTGTCCTCCTGATAACCAGCCATGATGTCCTTATTGTGGTCAGGTTATCTTCTCATACATGTAGTGTCCTCCTGATAACCAGCCATGATGTCCTTATTGTGGTCAGGTTATCTTCTCATACATGTAGTACCCTCCTGATAACCAGCCATGATGTCCTTATTGTGGTCAGGTTATCTTCTCATACATGTAGTGTCCTCCTGATATCCAGCCATGATGTCCTTATTGTGGTCAGGTTATCTTTTCATACATGTAGTGTCCCATCCTGATAACCAGCCATGATGTCCTTATTGTGGTCGGGTTATCTTCTCATACATATAGTGTCTCCTCCTGATAACCAGCCATGATGTCCTTATTGTGGTCGGGTTATCTTCTCATACATGTAGTGTCCCCTCCTGATAACCAGCCATGATGTCCTTATTGTGGTCGGGTTATCTTCTCATACATGTAGTGTCCTCCTGATAACCAGCCATGGTGTCCTTATTGAGATCGGGTTATTGTCTCATACATGTAGTGTCCTCCTGATAACCAGCCATGATGTCCTTATTGTGGTCAGGTTATCTTCTCATACATGTAGTGTCCTCCTGATAACCAGCCATGATGTCCTTATTGTGGTCAGGTTATTTTCTCATACAGATAGTGTCCCCTCCTGATAACCTGTCCTCAATAAGGACATCATGGCTGGGTTTATGACAAATCCCAAACCAAGTTCCTGCATTCATGGTCATCTCCATTGGCAAGAGATTGAGACAAGACACTGTCATTACTAAGATGGTTAGAGGAAATCTATAACTTTCTGCAAAATTTTTGATTATTTATATTTGCAAAAATGTTTAACTTTTAATTGTCTACAGAATAAAATATAGTTATGTTCATGGGAAACTCCATTAAGTACAGAAGATAATATATAATCGAAGGTATCTTATGGAATGAAGATGAGATGAGTAATGTTCATGCCACAGATAGAGCCTAGTAAGCATTTAAAATATTGTAATAAAAAATACATTATACATTAATAAAAAGGGAGATGCATGTTGAAAGATATGAGGTATCGAGGCTCCAAAACTCTTCTCTGGATTCTCCCTGTAAAACTAAACTAATAACGATAATTGCAGATTTAGGACCTGTACAATATCTGACCAATTCAAGTGTCAAGTGCGTGTTTTACGCCTTAAACACATCTACATTGAGAAATGTTCCTGGTTAGTTGTATGGAGATTGGAAGCAAAGTGATACCAGAATGCTCTTCATAGAACTGTAGAAGACATACAACATGACAAGCTTCTTGTAAATACCTCATAAGTGACCCCACTGTCAGTGCCTGCATCCCATGGGATTAGATCCTGGACGACCCTTTGCACCCAGCCACATTCTTTGGTACAGAGATCCTCGGCAGAGAGTCCAACATTCCAGTCTGGGCTTGGACCCAACATGGCCAAGAAAGACATCAGATGTCGACTCCTGTCCACTGAGAATTCGGCAGATGGAGCGGCTCTCCTGTCCAAAATGAAAACAAGTCAAAATGAAGTCCAACAATAAATGTTCATGTCTTAGTAAGTTATGGAGTAAGAATGTACAGTATATGGAAAGTCTCTATTTATGTGACTGCTATATAAACAGATCTCAAGAAGGAACTTCTGTTCTTTAGCAGGATTAATGCAGAGTAAGCATTTCCATACACCCATTATAAAGTTGAAGTGGTTGGCCGGAATAAATTAAAATCTCATTGGGTGCTAGAGGTGGGGTAAAAGAAATACTCCCCTATCCCCTGTCCTTGGTAGGAAGTTGGGAAAGGTGGAACAAAAAAAAACCTCATACTCACCTGTCCTCGGCCAATCCAGCGTGCTCCGGGGCTTGTGCTGGTGGAAGTCCTTGCTGCACGTGACCACTAAGGCCAATCAATCAGTGGCCTCTGCGGCCTGAGAAAAGGAACCGGTGACATATGTGAGTGACATCACTGGTTCCTTTCCTGTGACCGTTTAGACCTCACGTGCAGCGAGGACTTCCACCGACACAAGCACTGGACCGGACAGTGGTGGTAGACTGTAGGAGTATGACTTTTTTTATGTTTCACCGGCCACGTGCCCAAGTACTGTAATTCCTGGACAACCCCTTTAATACTTGCTATGGGGCCCCTCTCTTGTGTGTATGCCACATTGTATGACATTTGCCTTTAGACTCAGCTGTACCCGACAGAACTGACTCATAGGTCTAAGGAAAAGTACAACTATTCTGAAATTGACAGGACATAAGATGCCATAAATAACAGATCCATCTTGGCTATAAATCCCTAGATGCAATTTAGATCTAGCCACTATGTCGAAGTACAAAGTAATTAGGATGATGGGAATTTAGGTTGTAGACTGTCATTTTTCTTGTAGTGGAAGACAACGACAAAAAAAAAAAAAGTGCAGAAAAAATGTCAAGGCGCGCGGCAAAACTTTAATTACACAGCGGGGAACAAATATTTATGAAGGCCAAGAAATAAATTAAAAAGATGCTCATTGGAGTGCGATGAATCTACGGCACACTTATCTCAGTAGACAAATCTAAAAGAGGTTATAGGAGAACATTTTGTACTTGCAGAGGGTGTACAAAGGTAACAGTCGCTTCTTTCATCATCTGTCACCCTTCCAATGGAAAGTGGATGTTATTAAAGTCTCATTAGTGCTACAAAGTTGAAAGACTTTGGTGCAAATCCAGAAGAGCTTTTAGATGTCAAGATGATGATATCAAACAACCTATATATACGACCATGCAACGATCGTCTAATAACCCCTGACAAAGGATATGTTAGATTTATGATCACGAGTCCGTCATATTCATGAGCACCACTTTCTACTCCATCTTGAGCTTCACTAGTGTACAGCATGGTTACACCCATTGCGTTAGGGTGCCAGAAACCAGTGGGCCTAGGTATGTGCCTAGGTTTGCTCAATGCACAGAGTAGTGTCCTTTAGGCTGTGTTCACATCTGATCTGAGGCTGCCTTAGGAGTCTTTGTAGGTTCCATCACAAATGTCCATCAGATCCACAGCAGCAAATGAAGTAGTGGCCGAGCATGTGCTCCTGGGCCGCTCAGCATTCAAGCACATATGCCCTTTCCTATGGAATCAGCAAATTTTGACCATCTAATGTATATGGTGCTTCTGAATTCTTCTCCGATGTTGTAGCTCACCCATCCCATTCTGGTACACATGGGCAAACCTCTCGAGATTCATGAAGTTCACCCACCGTTTTCGTTTCAGTCTGAATTGGACATACTTTTATTATGCTCTGGGACCTCTTCATACCCCAGAGCATAATAATCGGAGGATCAGGAGAGGTGCTGTAAAATAACAAACATGGACACTTACCTTCTCTCACCTCTCCGGGGCTCCTTTGCAGTGTCCATCGCTCCATCACTCCATCGCAGTCCTCTTTGGTCATCTTCCAGGCTCCTGGGGAACCACTGAGGCCCGAAGAGACCTCAGAGTATAATAGTGAATCATGGGTGGCAAGCTTCAAAAATCCGGAGGCCTAACCCAAGATTTTTGGAAAACTTGTAACAAATCTGGCTCATTACAAACTGGTTTGCTCATCTCTAGCCACTGCCAGATTGACAACACATGTCCAAGCTGAGCGTGTACCTATAGGGGGAAGTCAGGAGAAATAGTTGTGGCCGAACGAAAATTCAGAAATTTCTAATGTGTCTGGTCATGACCCCTTAAGTTGAATCCCAAGTTGTAAGACATTGTAAATCAAACCTGTATAGTTCCCAAACACCCAGAAATGCCCCTTTTAATGCAAACTATGTCCTTTTTTGCAGTCCAGAAATTCCTTTAAAAAATAGAATCAACTTTTCCCATGAAAGTTTTTTAAAATATTTAATATTTTTGATTTTTCGGGTTAACTTTTGTTAAAATTCTTCCTCTTCCAAATGAATAAATGCCTCAGCATCTCCCTCTGAAATCTACTTGCAGAGGAAAGTCTGAGCATGCGGTGAATTCGTACAGCCATTACAGTAGGCAGGAGGGCCGTGTCTCATCATTTGCAGCAGTAGATCAATAAAATTGTACTCTGCCTCTGCGATGAGAATATCTGGAGCCAATAAAGACAAGAGTCACTCCTAACAAATAATTACTTTTACAAAACATACAAAATTCTTCCGTGCCCGGGCAATTAAATCCGTCTCTAATCTTCCTACTGACTCGTTAGCCACCGAGACCATAAACCTTGCCCCGAGGTAACATATTAAAAATGCATGCAAAGGTCTGAGCGGCCTACGTGTCCCAGTTGGTTATAAACTATTTATTCCTAAATAGGTCTTCATTTTCAAAGGTTTGTTTCATTTCATTTGTATCCTTTGGGCTTTGTCGCACATTACGAGACAAAGTATTAGAATCAGTCATAGGAGTTAAAGGAGAAACCATTGCCTTCCATTTTTTACTTTTTTTTATAGAGATGCAGGCTACCAATTAAAGTTGGGATCACCTTTTTTTCCTTCAGCCCTGTCAGTTACATGTTAACGCTGTAACGGATAAAGAGACCTCTAAAACTTATCTATGTCCAACATTTTTTTCCATTTTTCCTGGATATGCTGTTGGTGAATGATTAGGGTAAAGTCCACTGGGCATGGTAGGGTAGAGAAGAGTCCAGCGCATTCATGACCAAGCCCTCTATTCTTTGACATAAGATATTCACCACCCATCCCATGAAGGCAGGATCCAGTGCACGCACATAATTTGGTTGGAATGGACAGCGGATTGTGGACTCACTGTGTCACCAAACAAGTTTTGCTGGTGTTGTCTAAGTGGTCTTCATCCTTTAACCTCCGTACAGGAATCTAGACTTTGCTACAGTAAGACCATCAGGTCACTAACTCTTGGAGTGCGCCAAGGAATCAGGCAAAAGCATAGTGTGAATACTTCCCAAGGGCATGTCTGGTAGTGCAGGTGTGGAGGTCAGGAACAAGCTGGGTCATCAACAGGTTGCTGTTCTAGCTCAGCAGACCAGGAACAATATAAGGAACATAAGCTGGGGTCATCCATGGTAAGTCAAGAGGTAGCATGCAGGTACACCTTTGCCAGAAGCGAGAGAACTAGGAACTATATCTCAAGCCAGGTGTGGCAAGTGAAGCAAGTTCTCTTTAAGTAATAGAAAGAAATTGAACTTGCACCCTATGGGCAGACCCAGCAATGGCAGAACTTTGTGGCCATGCCTACTGGGAGACGGAGAACACTGGAGGGCACAAACTGCTGGTGTTACGCTTGTCCTTCACTCCAATATTTGAGAAGATACCAGAGGAGTAAAGGACTTGATTATGTGCCAGATGCTGTTTTAACTGCGCATGTGCCGGCTATCAAAGGAGGTTAAAAGAATAGACTATGTAATAATGGATGGGACATTATAAACAGAACAGGGATTCTGACTCTCAATATAAAGTGTAGGGGGTTGCCTTGATGACCGCTTTTGACACTAATGTAACCACACTTTTAACCAAAACTTTTAATATCTCATAGAGATAAGTTGGATGTTTGGATTGGTGAAGCTCCAGGTGTTGAGCCCCCCCACCAATCTGTAGAATGAAGCGAAGAAGCGCCAAATACTGTCTCTTCTACCTTGCTGAAGGCACTGCATAAATTCTGTATATGTACAGATGCAGCAGCCATGAAACAAGCGTTGTTTGTGCCTACACAAAGTGCGCACTGCGGCCACTGTTTATTCTGACTAGGAAGTGGCGCATAAATTACATTGAATATCATTAATGTGCTGAATGTTCATTTGGCCACTGCACCATTTATAACTTGCAAATTCTGTAGTTTACTGACCTGCATCTTTAAAGGATTAATGTTTTTCTACACCTGGCTACTGCACAGTCCTAAATACTAATAGTGTACTTAAAGGGGTTGTCCAGAATTTAGGAAAAACTCAAGGGTGGCCAAGGTGAGCGTAAAACAAACAAAAAGACATACTCACCTATCCCCGACACTCTGTTGTCTAGTCCCATTTCCCTTTCCCTCCCATGCCGGAAATCGTTGCACTGGAAGTGAAGCAGCTCACATGACAGCTGAGACCAATCACTGGGGAGGGATCAGTGACATCACCTTACCAGCAACTGCTGAGAACACTCATTGCTCTCAGTGGTCATGTGACCCTCTTCACTTCTGGCACAGTGATTTCCAGCTCAGGAGGGATATGGACAGGATAATGGAGTGCCAGGGATAAGTGAGTTATTGTTTGCCCCTGAGTTTGCCCAAACTTCTGGACAACCCCTTTAAGGTCACACAGCAGACCATGCTCTCTATAGACACTGAACAGTAGGGGTTGCTTGGAGATGTGAGATCAGAGATAATTGTCTTGTGTAATAGTGTAGAAGACACGGACATGAGAGGGACATGAGCTGTACTGGTCACAAGATGTCTTGTTACGGTATAAGTAACACGTAAGGGAGCAGTTGTCAGGATTCTATCATTAGTTGGTGTCATCAGCATATGTTCTTCTCGCAGCGATGAAAACATGGCTGTGGCTTCATCAGAATTAATTAGAACATATTCATCTTTGTTATAAGTGCTGCTCCATCTGTCAGACACTTGATCTCTCTGAAAGATGGGGAGTATATTACAGGAGTAAATGCACTGGAGGCTTTCCTTGAAGTGCCCAATTAAAATCATGAATTTTGGGCAAAACATTAACAGCAGTAAATGGTTTGGGTCTCATTAAAATTTTTACAAATTTTATGATGTTATCTCGTTATCGTTATTTTTTTCTGTCTAGCAGAGAGATAATGAGTGCATGTTCTCCATGTCACGTTCCACTTAGATTTAACTTGTTACAGATTTAAAGGGAACCTATATCTGAATTACATTTGTTCTATGTATAAATAGGGCACTGGCCTTTTAACGACTGCAAGGTCTATTAAAATGGTTGTGCCCAGTTGACATAAACCTCTGGTGGAGATCCGAACGTCACCGACTCCCACCGATCAAGGGAATGGAGTCTCTTGTTACCCCCATCTTAATGGAACAGCCATTACTCAACTGCACGGCTGTTCCATTCACCTCATTGGCTATCCTAACAGTCCCAAAGAGATGACCGGAGCTTCAGTGCACCTGGTTGACAGCTGCTCCATTTAGATGGAGATATAAGGGATGGGTGGAAGTACCAAGGGTTGAACACCCACTGATCAACTTGGCACAGCCCCTTTAAGTAATTTGGAATTTATAGAGGAAGACTCTCCATTCATGACTCTCATCGCTTGGCTGGTCATAAAACATGGAAGGTTGCAGAATAGGGAGCCTGGCATTTAGCACAACATGCTACTTAGTCCATATTTTTTGACCTGCAAATGGAGAGGTTCTGGTAAAGAGAGGTTGTGGCCTTAAATTTTGTAAAGAGGGACACCCACACATATTTTTCTTGGGGCCCATGTCAAATGAACCCCTGTACACCAGGTATGAGCTGGTGTAGATTTCAGTGCAGGCGCAAGGTCTGGTGGAGGTTGAGCCCACATTATGAAGAGGCATGCACCTTCTCCTAAATCAGGCACATCTTCTGCTGGTCGCATCTCCTTCCCTGTGTGATTATCTTATGGTCAAGACTGAATTCTGGTAAGTAGGGATTGTTTAAAGAGGACTGCCCTTTAAAATTGTTGTCCAATTCCAATAAATTTAAAAAAAAAAAATTGTAAAAATTGTTTAAAATAACTTCCCCGCCACTCCCGTACCACTTCCTCCCTGGCTTCCCTCCAGTCTCCGATCTTCCTCCTCCACTGAGGACATGCGGACTTGTGACCACTGAGATCAATTACTTGCTGTAGAAGTTGTTGACACCACCGAGGTCACTGTTGTGGCCAGAGATTGGCTGAGGTGGTCACATATTGTGCTAACGTGTCGTCACTAGAGTGGGAAGAACACGACTTACACTATCGTAGGATGTTTTTCAAAAATTTTAAGGGTTAAGAAGCTTATTTTTTATGATTGTGAGATGTTACTTGCACGGTTTTATGTAAGTTGTTTTTATATAGAAACTTCTTCGTAAAATATGCCAGTTATGGATTTCCAGATCTAAAGTAATAAGTAAAGAAAACGATGAAGATGTTAAATTGCTGACAAGTTCCCTTTATGTATTTCTGGCGCTTCTCTTCTCTCTCCTGACTTTTTTCTGCTGATCCAGGGGGTAAAAATGTTCAATTTTCGACAACATCAAAAGACAGTTTCAGCTCTGGATAAATCTCAGCTGTCTGTTACCTGATAAGGGCAACAGCAGAAGCCTTGGAACGCAGATCTGTTGCCATGGAAACAAATAAAAATGTCTACCTTTAATTTTATGAAACACACCTTTAAAAAAAAAAAAAAAAAAAAAAAACAGGAGATCCTTTCAGTTGATGGAGAATTAAAACTAATGCAAAAAATGTCCCAAAAGGCTAAAATGCAGAGTAAAATGGTAATTAAAACAAAAATTAAACCTAAAAATAATAAAGAAGCTGAGTGCCATAAAATAGTGATGCAGAGGGCGACACAATCCGATTGTCAGCACAGCTGCCAGTTACCATTGGCAGCCAACACTGGATACTGGACAGGGATTTGTTTTGATGCCAATGTAAATGTATTTTTATTTTGTCTATGATAATTACCAATGTTATTGCTCTTTTGTTGGATTTACATGGGAATGTAGTCAAATGACATTATTTGCACTGAATTTAAAGGGAGTCACCAGAACCAGCATATCACCTCAGCCCTGCAGATAGATAGGTTAGGGTCTGCAAATTAGCTCTTTATAGCAATCAGGGTGTTTGCAGGGCTGGGGTGATATGCTGGTTATGGTGACACTAACCTATCTATCTGCAGGGCTGGGGTGATATGCTGGTTCTGGTGACACTAACCTATCTATCTGCAGGGCTGGGGTGATATGCTGGTTCTGGTGACGCTAACCTATCTATCTGCGGGGCTGGGGTGATATGCTGGTTCTGGTGACACTAACCTATCTATCTGCAGGGCTGGGGTGATATGCTGGGTCTGGTGACACTAACCTACCTATCTGCAGGGCTGGGGTGATATGCTGGTACTGGTGACACTAACCTATCTATCTGCAGGGCTGGGGTGATATGCTGGTTCTGGTGACACTAACCTATCTATCTGCAGGGCTGGGGTGATATGCTGGGTTGGTGCCTCTCTGGGTGGGGTGATATGCTGGTCGGTGACACTAACCTATCTATCTGCAGGGCTGGGGTGATATGCTGGTTCTGGTGACACTAACCTATCTATCTTCAGGGCTGGGGTGATATGCTGGTTCTGGTGACACTAACCTATCTATCTGCAGGGCTGGGGTGATATGCTGGTTCTGGTGACACTAACCTATCTATCTGCAGGGCTGGGGTGATATGCTGGTTCTGGTGACACTAACCTATCTATCTGCAGGGCTGGGGTGATATGCTGGTTCTGGTGACACTAACCTATCTATCTGCAGGGCTGGGGTGATATGCTGGTTCTGGTGACACTAACCTATCTATCTGCAGGGCTGGGGTGATATGCTGGTTCTGGTGACACTAACCTATCTATCTGCAGGGCTGGGGTGATATGCTGGGTTCTGGTGACAGTAACCTATCTATCTGCAGGGCTGGGGTGATATGCTGGTTCTGGTGACACTAACCTATCTATCTGCAGGGCTGGGGTGATATGTTGGGTTCTGGTGACAGTAACCTATCTATCTGCAGGGCTGGGGTGATATGCTGGATCTGGTGACACTAACCTATCTATCTACAGGGCTGGGGTGATATGCTGGTTCTGGTGACACTAACCTATCTATCTGCAGGACTGGGGTGATATGCTGGTTCTGGCGACACTAACCTATCTATCTGCAGAGCTGGGGTGATATGCTGGGTTTTGGTAAAAGACTTCCTTTAAAGGGAACATATCATAAAGACAAGCCCACTGTCATGGGTGCTAATAGAACCTGTCAAGATGACATTTAAAGGAGTACTCCAGAGACATATATATGCATATCTATTGGATATTTTATAAATATCTTAAGTGAGTGCTGCAGCCTCTTCAATACTTATCAAGCACGTCACCATACATATGTACAGTGGATGTGTTTGGTATCATCACTAAACCCATTTACTTGAATGGGACTGAGGTGAAATCAGGCCATGTGACTGATGAAAGTTACATCACATGGTTTGTAAGCGAAAGCAGAAAACAACTGATGCATGGAGGACTCGGGTGTCAGACCCCGACAGATCTTCAATTCATGACCTATCCTATATAGCATCAATCAAAAAGTCCCAGAATGCCCCTTTAATTTGATTGCACACTACATTTATATATTTGATTGTATAAATATTGGTATATCCTCACTATGAGCCTCCAAACAGTATATGGTGGCAGGACTCCTGACATATACTGTACCTCCAATGGAAGGCTGTGATATATCCACCCTATAGGCATACAGAGATATAAGTTTTCCATACAGAACCCTCTGTATGTACTGCCACCTGCTCACAGCACGGGTATCTGTGATCCTCCCTGTAGCGCAGTTAACCTTGCTCTAGTCCCTCCTCCCTATTGTCAAAAGTTAGGGCAGTGGTGGAGCTAGGCTTTTATGAAGTTCTGCCTACTCTAGTGATGTAACTGAACCATATATGAACAGTGACATCACTGACATTCCCCAAGGTCTATAGATCTGTTTGATAGATGTCATAAATTTTTTAACTGGACACTTTTGGATAGAAACGCGTAGTCTATTAATGTGTATGTCGGAAGCGCCTGTCTAAATTTTAAGCATATGATGTGCAGATGTGAACAAGCCTATAAGGGATGTATTTTAGCCCTACAACAACCCCTCGTAAAACTTTCTTATTTCCCATTTTACGTGTTTGAAATTTTAATTTGTTTTTAAAATACAGACAAACTTTTTGAAAACCAATATGTCTCCCCTCCCACGGCGTTCCCCTCTTCACATTTCAGATGTATTTACTGTAATTAAATCTCAATATTCTGCGAATCACCACTGAGCTGATAAAGAAAGGTTGAAGCCGGAAGAAAGTCTTTCCTCTCCAATCTCCGAACACCACCCGCGGCATCGGCAATGCCTAGATCAGACTATATCACCAAACAACACCCGTGGTATTACATCTTTTTGTTTTTGAGCGTTCTTTTTCCTCTGATGTTTTGATCTATAGAAACGGAGATCTGAAAATACCTTCTACGCTTCTTTTTCGCTCCCCTTCAAGCCGGTAGATGAATAGTCGCGGCCTAATTAATTGAGCAAAACAACAATTTGCAATCTAATTTGTCCTTTCATGATTAACACTTTTATCAATTGGTTCTGCGGATAGAAAAACATTCATTGAAAAGCCAGGCAGTGCGGTTTCCAACTAGGTCACTTTGGCATCTTAATGAATCGTATGAGTGAAATGTTATTAACCCAAATTAACGACCTTTGCACTTATTAATAATGTGTTTTTGGAAAATGCAAAAAAGCTGAGAAAACGGCCTCGCCGAACTAATGAAGGCAAATAAAAAAATATAGAATGGATGAGTTTTGCTTGGTTTCTGTTCAACACATTCCGTCTAGAGGTCGGAAATCAAAGGGAAAAGTTCTTACAGAGAATTCTGGAGCTCAGCTCAACTGTGGAACTTTGAAGAGTGGAATAAAAGTTTCCTTAGGAGACCACATCCTAACTAGGAGATTAGGAAGCCGGCCAAGAAGACCACAGACATGGGCGCAGATTGCGGGATTGTGAAGCGAGAGACGGATTTCCTGAGGATATTTTTTAAATGAATACCCAGAGACGTACAGAATGTTACATCCGAGCCATGGCAACCAAGAGGCAGGATGATGGTATAAAGGAAATTAAATGTCAAATACTTAGTCGGAACTGGGTTGGGAATCATTATGGTGGATAACTTAAAGGTGATGAGCAATGTACTGTAGCAAAGTGTTTCCAAATGTCAGAGTAGTAAGGGATATGGGAAAAAAACAAGAATGTTGGCCCATATTGTTCCAAAGTTTTGTGCTCGAGTCATAGATAATAAACATCAGTAATTTATCTTCCTTGGTAATATTATATATAAGAAAACTTGAAGTCGGAAGGAACTTTGCGAGCATATAAAATCATGTGCTCCAGGCCAAGTAGTTTTGCACAGATCATAAATCTGTAAGGTAGAATCTGATATTGTTAAGATGCCCAAAAAATGTTAATAGCTGCCCAGTGATGCTTGCTTGGCCCACAGTTATTCCTTCTGACTCCCTCCCAAATTAAAGAGGACCTTTCACCACCTCCATCGCCAACTCTTTTGCATCCTTCATTAGGCACCGCTCCAGTAATTCTGGCGCAGTCGGATTTTTTTCTTTAGCCCCACCATTCGGTGCACAATATGTTAATTAGGCTCGGTATAGTCAGGTGGGCTGGAGTAGATATCCTGGGACCTCCTACCTGACAGCAGAGAGCACAATTAGCATAAAAGGTCCTTACACTAAGAGCACTGATAGGTCCATAATGGTTGTGATAGAGAAAACTTCCAACTGTGCCAGAATTAGTGGAGCGGCACCTCTTAGAGGATGCAAAGAGTTAGAGCTGGTAGAGATGGTGGAAGGTATGTGGATTGGGCATGATAAAATTCAACTTGACCAATCCTTTCTTCCTCTAACAACATGTGTTGTACAATCTCACCTAAATTGGGTTTGACCAGATTTTTCAAGTGGATAGGCATAGTAAAATTCAACTTGCCCAATACCTCCCCCCCCCCCCCCAACATCATCTGTTCTACGATCTGACCTAAAATTAGGTTTGACCAGATTTTCATGTATATAGATTGGGCATGGAGAAGTTGAATGGTCCTGCTGAAATTGGATTTGACCGGCTCCTCTCTTTTGCATATTGGGAACATTGAGATTGTCTCATAAAGGGCTGCAAATTTATGAATAAATTGACAAGTGGGTGTTACCAGAATGGAGCATGAAGCAACATGAAGCTCCAATGCAAAATCTGTGCCAGGCAATTACAATGTATCATTTATTGTACTGGTTTCCTCATGTTGGGAAGAGACACCTTATGGCTCTCCTTAGGTTCCTACCCCTCATCTTTTTATGCCTCTGCACAGTCTGACACCTTCCAATGGAACACTCAGTTGTTAATTTACAAATACTCAGGAGCAATAACAGAAGAAAAGAAAGTTATGACAAAAGATTCACCAAAATTGTTATTTTAGTAAACTCTCTAAAATGCTGTGTTATTCCATTATATTACCTTATGTGACAGATATATATATATATATATATATATATATATATAACACACTTACAAGTGACAGATAGGGATAGGGCTTATTCTTTGCCCCACCGAGACAGAGTAATTCATTGTCCAAACTACAATATAGATAGGGCAATTTTCGACATTTCCAGGACTAAAAAACCCGGTGTGAATGTTAGCAGTAGATTTGTCAGAGCGAGCTGCCTCCGTGTTACTCAGTTTATCACTTTACCTCTGGGATGGAGCAGGTATAACACTTGTCAGGATTGAAATTAGGAAGAGCTTAGAGTTCAGGAGAAACATCTGTCTTTTCACACTTACACATTCAAGGGTTGCCAGGCCGGCCACTGCGCTTTGGCTTTGATGACTGTTAACACTTCGTCCCCCTGTAAGTGAAAAGAATAGATGTCAGATAATTCGCTTTTAGGACCAAAGACTGTACAGCAGTTTTTGAAGCATACATCTATAATGGGGAGCGAAGTTTTGGAAAAATTATACGATCGTACACAGTATTGGTCGGCCAGGTTTGTCAAAATGGCCGAGTCCTAGTTCTTTGGAGATACGAGAAGACTTCTTGGTAGCCCTATAGATTGTTGAAGGTTTTTGGCTAAAATATGATGTTTTTGTTTATTTTAAAGAATTTTTGACAAAATGGAAAAAAGTTTGATTTGGCGCTCGGGCTTTACCTTTGCTTCTCTTACCGGCTTTATTGGATAGAACATGCACATTGAAGTCAATGGATCCATGAAAATCACACACAGCCCAGGAATACTATCCATGAATGGTCCAGTTTTCACAGACTGTTGCTTGAAGATACCCTGAAAATTGCATTTGAGCAGTCATGTGGCCATTCTATTGGGTTGGTCCTACTTTCGTTTTTTTCTAATGGAATGTAAAATGGACAAGGCCTGACATAACAAATGTGGCCACTAGAAAAGTCAATTGACTTCAGGGTTGGATTGATCCACCAAAGGTTTTTCCTTGCTTGCCAACACTTGCTGGCAGTCATCAGGGAGAATGGCATGATTGGTGTGGCAAAGACCCATTCTCACTTTTGGGGGTGTATGCCATGCCCAATGTGCTGGACTCACCCCTTTTTATGACACATAACGTGCCCACGTCACATAGACAATGACAGAGAATCCCATGGATTCCGGAGCATTCTTCCAGACCCTGGAGATTTGCTCGCACTTCTTGGAGTTCCTGTGGCCATCTCTTATTTCAGGATCCTCCTGAATGTTTTAGGAGCGTTGGCAACTACAGGTTTCTCCAATAGGATCTCATAAGATGATAGGGCTCGGAGACAATGTCTACAACGCTTACGCCTGGTAGTGGGCACATGATCAAAAGCTGTCCGTAGGGTCAGTCCCTAGATGCTTGGGTGAACCCTCAAAATAAAGTCCTCTCATGGACCAAAGAAACCTCAGCAAGACCCTGATTCACTCCATCTAAGGAACTAACAAATCTTTTTAGCCACCATCGACTACTTTCCTCTCAGCGAAAATGTTCTATCCAAAAGTTATCTGCTTCTATAGTAGTAAAAAAAAATGCTGGCACTGAGAACATGAGACATTTTCCCCATCATCGTATACTGTATAGCACTGCGTTATGAGTTATACCGAATGTGTGGAAAGGTGAGGACCTTGCCTGGGGCGACAATTTAATAAGAAGTGCACCGCTACCTCTCGCCTTGCTTTTGACAGGCTCCATTAACAGTAATCAACAAAGCTTTGCAAGATACTGCAGAAAAAAAGTCGGGCACCGGAGGGAAGTTTGAAGTTGGAGATCAGGAGAAGTTCCAGGCTGACCTCACGGTGTAGGGGATAATACACTAGAAAAATGATAAGACACTGCCATCGCTAAGAGAGTTCATCACTGTATATTATGGTCAGCTGAGGCTGAAAAGTTAGTTACTAAAGTATCTTGTTTACTTTTAGCTCTTGGATGTAGACAGGCTACGATTGCTATCTGTCCACAGGTGGCGCTAGAGGCACGGCTCTCGTTTTTGGAAAGAGAGCTAATTTGCATACCTTTTACCCAGAGGAGAATTGCATGACCTATAAGAATTCTGGCACCTTCATGATGCTCTCCCTAAGCAGAAACACATGGATATACACCTGGATATAGGTCTTAAAGGTGTGGTGGTCAAGGATTTGTAAAATAAGCAATAGAAGGATATGTAATAAATACAAAAATTTAATAAAGAAATTTTTTTTTACACACCTGCTAACTCCCCAGCACCAGTGCCACCTTTTGGTCTTCCCCAATGGTCTTTGGGGGTTCCCAGCAGTGATGTCACTCACAAGACCCCTGCACCCAATCAATGGCATCCGCAATGAGGCCTGCATGTACGGCACGAGATTGCTGAGGATATATCAGGTGAGTAATGTTTTTGCCAACCTATGGGTAGATATTGTAGATATGGTTTCCAAACTTTCTTTAAACCAGATCCACTTTGGAGACTCTTATTTGGGACCCAAACTATTGTTCTCAGCCCCATTCAAAAATTGCAGTATGTCCATGTATTCTGCTGCTAAAGCACGATGATGTCATAATAGGTTAGCCACAGGCAGGTAAGAGTGGAGAGGAGTCACTAGGTAATAGTTATTTTGGGATCTTATTTTTGCTATATTCCTAATTTTTTATAGAATCCTGGACAAAGTGTAATTTATATAAGAATGGACAAACCTTTTTCTCCCCTTTAAGATTTTTTTCCCATAATGCACATTGATGGGATAACAATAAGACGGGTGGGATGTAACTGGTGACTCTAGAACCCCACCAATAAGCAAAATATACATGGGGCCTCAGTACCAGGCACAGCCATATGCACTGGTGTGGTGTGGCGGTGAGTATTCAAGATTGTGGAAGACCCAAGAATCAGACCCAGTAATCGCACATTAATGGTCTACCCAAAAGTGGCCTATACACCAATAATAAGCAGGTTTGGATGACTTGTATTTGTATGAACTGAGTCGATGAACCTTAGCTCCCATTTAAGTGATCTGCAGTAACTTGGTCTGGCCACTACACAGAGAACAGCGCTGTTTACTTCCTGTTGCTTCCTGCGTAGAACAGCTGATCAATAGGAGAGCTGGGGTGTCATACCTCTACTGATCTGATATTGATATCGATACTTAGGACATCAATATTTTTAGCCCCTTTAAGAATCTTTTATGTTGGTGTCTGCTTGTGTTACGGTTTAAAATCTTGACTGTCTGTCAGTCTTATATGTAGCTGCAATTTTTCAATTACAGCTGTTAGGAATGTCTGTGACCCTGTGAATATTTGGGCTTTCTCCTTGTGTAGGGCAGAGATTACAAGGATATTCTGCACTGCATTCTACAAGTGCTACCGATGTCCTTCTTCATCTTCCCGTAACCTTGGTTAAGCAGATAGTCCTCGGAGAAGCTAATTGCTGCTTTATTTCTTACAAGACTAAAGCAATTAAAGTCTAATACTGTCCTCTTTACAGCCAGGAAATGTTATGAGCCTCGTGTTTGCAGACAAGTTTTGATCCTATGTGACCTGACATTCAAAATAGGATTGACAAATTATTTTTTAACTCGACGTGAAAAATTTTCTAGAGCTCTGAAGGAAGTTCTACAACATGCATTACAAATGGCTAAACACGTGTAGAATCCTCCATTTCACAAATGGACAAACTGCACCAAACCAACCCAATAAAATAAACTCTGAAAATAATCAGAATTAATAACTATTTTGTGTACACAGCCCCTATGCAGACCCATGTGGTGGCAGACTAGCAAGCAAGCAAATCAACTGTGTAGTCTGCACATTACTTTCTTTTATCTTTCTACTGTCTGTAGCTTAACATGAAGAAGAATCTACAACCCTACCAGGACCTTTCACACAGTCACAGTTTGGCAATTTATTAGCTTTAGGATATAACAGTAAGACGTAATTCACACCATAAATGGCGGATAGGAAGGATAAGGTAGCATAGCCCAACCCTAGGGATCAAACATCCTCTTCATCAAGATCTTCAATATGACAAAAATCAGGAGAAATATAATGTCTAGGAACACTTTGAATGTCCAGGACGCTTTATATTCCTCAGATTCCTTATTTGGCCATTGTTACCGGTTAGACAGAAACAGAAACATTGCAAAGCCTCAAATGTTTCAAAAAAATGGAACTAAAAATTTACTTATTTGAGGACTGGGCTCCCAATTAATCTATATCTTCGACTGGATACGCACTTAAAGGGCTTGTCCAACTTTGAAAAATTGATATTCTTTCCTTAAAGGGTGTCTGTCACCAGAACTCATCCCCGCAGATAGATAGGTTATGGTCTCTTGAATTAAGAGGTGTTTTTCTCTTGTGAATTGGTGCCTCCATTGTCAAGATATTGCTGTTTTTGTCACTAAAGGTAAGTGGCAACCCCCTCGTTGCTCCAAAGAACTCATTGGCATATTGACAAAATTGGCAATATCTTAGCAAGGCAGGCACCGATTTATAAGGGGAAAACACCATTTACGATGACCCTAACCTATCTATCTGTGAGGATGGGTTGATATCCTGGGTTCTGGTGATAGACTCCCTTTAAGATAAATTATCAATTTTGGATTGGTAGGGTCTGACTGTCATCACCCCTGCTAACCAGCTGGATTTCATGCAAACATCACAGCCCCTTCATTTGCTACATGGGCCTGAACTTGCAATACTTGGAATGTCTTACTTTCGGGAGTGAAATCCACCCCAAAACAACGTCAGATTCCTACAGTGTTGCCCCATATACACATATAAATAAGTGTTATTCGCCTTATTCTTCTTAGTAGCAAGTCCTCTCTGTCCATCTCTAATTTTTAGCAATGATGCTCCCCACTGGCCTCTGCAGCCAATCACTAGTCTATATGGCTGTCATGTCCAGTTGTACGGTACTGGAGCACCGGAACGGGAGTGAGATGGAGAGGACTAGGACCTCCCAGGGAGAAGCAGAGGTGAGTGACCCCTTTTTATTTCAATTTTATACCCATCTCTGCCCCCCCGATTTTTTTTCCCCCCAGAAAACCTCTTTCACTGGTTCGTGAAAATTACATAGACATAATTCTTTACTTCTAGTTGCTCAGGATACAGTAGTTGTAGCCAATTTCGCTTTTATTTTTCTTTATAATCATGCTAATATATTTTCTATATTTTTTATTTTTTTTTAACAAATAAAAAAAAAAATTAAAAACTGAAGCAAAAAAGAAAAATGGAAACTGCTTCTACTTTATTACAATAGTAATAAATGACTCTTTTATAGCCCTCAATGTAATTAATAAACCGCACATATTAATTGGAACCTACAAAATGTTTTAATTAATTGTGTTTTCTTCTAGATTAAAGGTCTCACAGTTTATTTTGTCGGGAGAGAAAATTGTTACTTTCTGCAAGACATAAAATGTTATTGCTTATCATTGTCTAACAGATGTTTCCTTACAATGAGATCATTAATGTCGTCCAACATCTCTTTCCGAAGTGTTCGAAGCGTCACGTACATGGGGTGATAATGTGCAACATTTTTATCTTGAAATAATTTTTGTTTTACAGGACTAAGATCTATGTAAAGTGTGAGTGAACCCACTCCTTGATATCATATGATGCTAATTGATTTTCTTCTTTGCCTGTTTTGTGCAAACTCTGTCCCCTCCTAGGCTCCCACTATTACTATATACAATATACTGGATTTACCAAATTGCAAAATTACAATGAATTAAAAAAAAACTTACCCCTGCCCACCCAACCAACCCCATCCCAATGGACTCGATTGAGGATCAGAAAAAGAATCATTCCCTTATAACCATTTTTCCATATCTTATCAAAAAGATGACGTTTTCCTCCAGATTTAAGCCTGACACAATCCAGCCAGACTAAGGGGGAGGTTTGGAAGATCCAGATCTCCATATCGAGAGCCAAAGGTTAACAATTCATGCTCTAGCAAAAAACAAAAAAAAGTTCCTTGTTAAAAAAAAAAAAATTTGTTGAGCGCTGTAAGAGTTGTGTCGAGTGTGTTAACGCCTCTAATAGAGCACTATGCTCATGGTACGGGTCAAGATGGTTCTTGCAACATCTGTGTACTTTAAAAAAATAAATAAATTGGCACTTAATTTCCCCTGTAGGGCTATAGGAGAAATGAATAATTGATGTAAATTTTTCACACCCCAAACTTTTTTTTTTTTTAAACTCCAATTCTCTGGATTCTTCCATAGGCGCCACACCACGGATTCTGGCACAATTGGAATCTTTTCTCTAGCCTCGACCCTTCGCAAGCATTTATTTCTGCAGCAGTGACTATGCTAATTAGGCTCTCTACTGTCAAGTGGGCAGTGCTAGACTGGAGCAGTCACGGCCTGCCCACCTGGCCGTAGAGAGCCTAATTAGCATATCAAGGTCTGATCTTGACAGCAACTATTGCTCAGGAAGAGGAAGGGGCTAGAGAAAAGTTTCTACGTTAGAATCAGTGGAGCAGCAGCTATTGATGGATGCAAAGAGTTGGAGTTAATGGAGGTGATGAAAGGTTTTCTATAAGGTGTTGCTTTGGTGTTTTAGGGTCTTGTATGTAAATTAGAGGGGTTTTCCTAATTATATTATTGATGACCAATGCTTAGGACTAGAGATGAGCGAATCGATTCTGCAGAAGTGGAATTCGATCCGAATTTCAGGAAATCTTCGATTCTCTACGATTCCGGATTTTCTGATGTTTCGTGGTAAGGAATATTTAGTAAGGACCTTTGTGACATCAGATGGTCACATGATGTTCTCTAGTGATGTGATTGGGTAGGCGTGTCTTTGCTTGTTAGCAGATCCTTCCACATGAATAAAAGTTGTTCGTGCTGGAGAGAGAGAGAGAAACATGACCGCGGCATCCAAGGGTTTCTGCCATTTTGCCGCCCACCCCGGATCTCTGTAGCCCAGAAATAGCTGTTTATTCGCCGCAAAGTAATTCGGATCGAAGCAAATTTTTTTAGAACTTGGAATCGAACTGCCGAATCGAACTTTTAAGAAATTCGCTCATCTCTACTTAGGACCCATCAGCTGTATGAAGAGGCCACAGCGTTCTAAGCTCTGCAGCCGCTTCATTGCTTACCAAACAGTGCCGTACATCATATAGCAGCTGTGCCTGGTGATGCCGCTCTGCCCCACTGATATTAAAGGGACTGAGCTGCAAACAGGCCATGTGACCGAAGTACATAATGTCAGTGACCTGTGAAACAGAAACCGTGCTCACCCAAGCTCCACCGCAACTCTGCTGATCGGTGGGGTTGCTAAGTGTCAGAACACCACCAATCTAACCTTGATGAGTTATGTTAAGGATAGGTCTTCAATATTCAAGTCCCTGAAGAGCCCTTTACAATTGAACCTGTATTTAGAGTACTCAGTCCAGTCAGTAGTGAAAATAATCTTACCGTAAGAGATACATATTGCATTCTGATGCCTGAAACCAAAGCATCTCCTAAATATAATCTAAAAAGTTTTACGTGCCACAAGTTTGAAGAAAAGGTGAAGAATAAATGTTTCCTAATGCTACTTTGTAAATGTTAAAGTGATGTATGGCATATAGGCATACCCACACACCTTGGCAGACAGTCAAACACCAATTAGCATAAAATACAGCTTACTATTCACAGCCACAAACACTCCGAGGCACTAATACACACAAGGGTGAATGTTATTACACTACATTTCCAGAATTCGGGAGCCAGATGGATATTTTAAAGGACAATGAGTGAAGGGGAGTGATAATTTATGCAATGGAGAAGTCTTAAAATTTAATGGCAAAGTGGACCAAACTAGTTATTTATGCATGGATAGATTGTAAATGTAGGAATTTGACTTTTTGTCATGCTTTACGTTCCGTAATTTAATATACCACAAGCCAAACAACCGTACTACTTATTTGTCCATCCGTTACCGCTAGTTCAAGGTCACATCTACAATTCCATAAACCACACGCCCCTTTCAGGCATATTGAGTACACAGTATAAAAGTGCATTGATGAAAACCTTGAGAACTATGGGCGCTGAGAACACATCAAGGGTTTTCTGGGTTTTATAAAGCACTCCTAGTCCATTTAAAGCAGTTTACCAAGTTTTGAAGTAATTTCCTATTGCTAGGATAGGGGAAAACTTCATGATCAGTAGGGATCTGAGCACAGAGAATGCGGGTCTGGTTCTCCCATCCAAGAGCTGTACTCAGCTATGTTCAGTGATCCCATAGAATACAAATGGAATGGCAGATTACATGCTTGACCTACTGCTCCATCAGGATAGGAAACTAAGACCATAGTCTCAGGATTGGTGGGGCTCCCATTGGTTGGAATCCCACCAATCATAAAGTTATTTCCTATCCTATTGATAGAGAAAACTTCAAAATTTGATACAACCCCTTTAAATGTAAAAATAAAAAACTTTGAACATACTTTCCTTAGTGAAATTTTTGATCTGAGTCCACACTGGATGAAGATACACAGAAAAGAAAGCAAGGAGGGGCCAAATAAATGTGCATGCATAGAAAAGGGTGGGGTATTCATATACTATATATATATAGATGTGTCCTTCCTTACCTTTCTTCTTGGTTGGACATTTCTAAATATGTGCGTCATAAGATGACCAGCTTTTCAAAACAATATGATTGTGTGATACTCTGCCAAGAAATATCTATCCTATCCTATGTGGCCCCCAGTGGTTGTATAGTGAATTGCAGCCAGTCAAGTGTCTTTTTAGCTTATCACACTACATGTACACAAATACATATTATGGGTGTCTGCCTTACACTTTTTTTTCTGATCTACTTTTGGTGATTTTTTGTTGTGGATTTTTAAATGATGTGGTTAATACAATGCTATGCTACCCTGAAAGAATGTCTGATGCCGGGGACATTACTTAAAAGAATATTTTCATTCTGCCTAAAGATAAATCAGAATGTCTCTGCAGAACATTATCAGCTACTTACTTCAGCTATCAACATTTCATGTGCTGCTTCCTATTCAACACCTCAAATACCGCATTTCAAAGTAATTTCTTCTTTACAGTTTTTCTTTTGTCTTTTGTTTTTCTTATGCGAAGCAAACTATAAAAAAACTAACTCAGGATTTCATCAAGTCAAAGACTTGGCATATTTTAGTAAATGTTAAAGAATTTTCTGTTGTCATTGTTGTACAAGAAAGAAAAAAACAAGGAAAGAAAAAATGGAGAAGTAAGAAAGACAAAGTTGAAGGAGTGGGGGAAAGAAGAATATGAAAACAAGGGAATAAAGATGAAGGCATAACATAAGAGGTAAGGAAGATGAAGGTATGTGAGGAGAAGAAGAAAGGAGGAAGATGGAGTAGGTAAAGAGAAGAGGAAGAAGAGTAGATAAAGAGAAAAGGAAATAAAGTAGGTAAAGAGAAGAGAAAGAAGAGTAAGTAAAGAGAAGAGGAAGAAGATTAGGTAAAGAGAGGAGGAAGAAGAGTAGGTAAAGAAAAGAGGAAGAAGAGTAGATAAAGAGAAAAGGAAGTAGAGTAGGTAAAGAGAAGAGGAAGGAGAGTAGGTAAAGAGAAGAGGAAGAAAAGTAGGAAAAGAGAAGAGCAAGTAGAGTAGGTAAATAGAAAATGAAGTTGAGTAGGTAAAGAGAAGATGAAGATTAAGGAGCATGAGGGATAAAAAAGAATAAAGCAAAGAAGAAAATATAGAGTATAAGAAGTGAGAAAAAATTTGAAGCAATGGGCAGAGAGAAGATGGAGCAAAGAAACAAAGTCGAAACAAAAGAGTAGAAGATCTATAAAGAAGATGAAGGTTTTCAAGAAGAAGAAAAGAAGAAAATAAAAAGTGGGTGAAGAAAAGTGGAAGAATATGAAAGTGGAAGAAGAGAGACTAATGAAGGGGTAAAGGACGAAGTCAGGTTAAAGTTGAAGCAGAGAAGAAGGCAAATGATAAAGTAGGAGAGGATAGGAAGGAGGTGAAGATTTGGAAGAAGAAAAGAAGAAGATGAAAGAGTAAGAGGGGAAAAATACAGGGACTCTAAGGTAGTGCTACTTATCTCTACTCTCGACAGAACTTAGACTTGATAATAGTGATTTAACTTATCTTCTGTCTTAATTCTCCATTCCATTCTATGTACAATAATTTAATGAACATTCTACAAGCTCTCTGTTTTCTAAGATGGTGAACTAGACCTTAAGGCCTGATAAAAGTGTCTGTACCAACTAGAACGCACACCTTAATGGGGGTTTTCTGGGTTCCCTCAAACAGTTAATAGGTAATGGTATCTAATATTGATGAGTTAACCTTATTATACAGCATAAATGTTTACATATTCCTGAAATTCACCAATTTTCCATATTAGGGGATTAGTGTTTCAGACCCTCTGTAGTGATTTACAGAAAGATCATTCTCACATTGACTGACATTTTAAG
Organism: Leptodactylus fallax; assembly: GCA_947044405.1. Lineage (NCBI taxonomy): Eukaryota > Metazoa > Chordata > Amphibia > Anura > Leptodactylidae > Leptodactylus > Leptodactylus fallax. The sequence goes on along the minus strand of CAMRHE010000068.1, from coordinate 5,706,157 downwards.
AAGGCATTGCATTCCCCAGTGGAGCAATAATTCCATCACACTTAATTCCTCTCAAGCCAAAATAACCAGTTCAATGGCAGAAGATTAAGGATAAGTCAAGGGAAAGTACATAGTAAGTTTTATGTATCTAAAAATAACAGGCTTTATATACATTTCTCAGGCACGTTATTCACACTTTATTACACTTTTATAAACAAACGGGATATAATTATTTTACATGTAGACGTATTTTACCTTTGATGACAGCTGCACATTCCAATGCCATGAAAATTAAAATACAGATGACCCCTGAGTTTTGATCCGAATGTGTAATGGTTAAATTGTTTCCTTTTTTACATTTTTGTGGGAAGAGGACTTTATTTTGTATTCATTTTTAATATTTTTGTCATTTTGCAACTACTGTAGAATTATAGGGTTTTCAGTTTACACTATTTTTGTAATTATGTCAATGAGCCCTAAAATAGACTCTGTATTTTTGTCTACCATTGTCTGACATTTATTTTGACAAGAAAAATGCCCTACTTAGGAAATTTCACTGGACGTTAAGCCATTAGCTGAGGTTGGCAGAAAGTTGATTGGATTTTGATTGTCATTTATTATTGTGATTTTTTTTTGTATTGTGACTTTTTATACTTTTACATCTTCTGGAAAAGGAAGAAAACAAACATTTTGGGATTCTATCAATTGTCATTTATTTCTTTATAAACATTTGAATTTCTTTTTACCTGCAGTAGCTGCCAGTTGACACTTCAAGTTTATTTTAATGGGGGAGCGAAAAGATTTACTGCCAAACACCTCTGGCAATGACTTATCGCCCATGGGAACAATGGATTGGGCATATTAAAAGCCAACTGTTGTGAAATTGCCACTGGAGCAATTCCCCAAAAATGCAGGAACTTCCTAAATTTCACACATCACTGGGGCATAAGACTAAGGCTACCCAAATGACTTCACCAGAGCCCGCCACAAAGTCGGTTGGACTTAAGATGAATTTGGATCCAGGTTATTGCCGCAGAATCTTTGTGTAAGAAATAGATGCACTGCCAAACTGACATCAAACCAGAACCCACAGCAATAATGTCAAGGCAGGTGAAAAAAAGGGTAGTGGAAGCAAATAGATAAACGTGTCCAAGCCAAAGTCAAATCCAAGAGTAAACAGTCAAAGCCAAAATCAGTATTCAAGTGACTATCCAGTGAACAAGCTGAGGTCAGAAATACAACAAATCAACAGAAAAGAACAGAGCACAGAATCCTCACTAGCAAGTAACAACTAATATCAGGCACCTGGGAAGTTCAGAACAGACTTTAAATATCCCTCCTCATCTGCTGATAAGTTCAGCGTCTCAGAGCTCTTAAAGCTGCAGAAAGCTTTATATGTCAGCATGTCAAACTTATGGCAACAGCAGCGAGCAGTGCTGCAATGCGGAGAACACACACTAAGATTCCTAACACCAAAGTGCCTAATGCCACTTTCCTGTGACATTTGTGGTCAGGAAAAAGTGTTAAGGCCTCTCATAGACATAATATATATTTATCAGTATATTTGCAAAATTTAACCTTATATGCTCACATTTAAGTTTGGGAGGTCTGGAGAGTACCAAGTGAGTGTAAGCGCAATGCAATGCATCTCTGGGAAGTAGATATGCAAATTACAGATGTGTCCGTACTTATCTGTCCTTTTTGGCAGGCCATGTCCAGATATGTGTATCACAAGCTAAGCTAAAAACAACATGATTTTGTAATGTTATCACTAAGTAATATGCTAACTATCCTATATGTGTCTATGGGCAACCATCCTGTTGGGGGGGGGGGGTAAATTGCAATTTCAAGTCTTTTGATAGCATGATGAGATATTGTGTTGAATCGGCTTAATGAGAAATTAACTAAAATGGAGATAAGTTCAGTGTAGACACATCTGTAGCTCTTGTCTGATGAGTGTCTGGTGGGCTTATATTTAGAGATCGGCGAACCTCGTGAGATTTATTTAGTGAATATTTACAAGGTTCATCTGCTTCATTTTGAGACAGAAGTGCTATTTTTATACTCTGGAGTGTGAAGAGCATAATAAGTGGAAGCCCAGGGGAGGTGGAAACATAATAAACACTAATACCTTGCCTCACCTCTCCTGGGCTCCCTTGTGGCCCCAGCAGTCAAGACAAGGTGCGATTACTTGTTTATTATGTTCCCTTATTATGTTTCCTCCTCTGTCTAGTAATAGTGCTTCATATATATAATAGTGGTTCATGGGTGACAAACCCCATAGGTTTTTGAAAATGAAACTTTTTGAAAATTTGCAACAAATCCGATTCATTCCCAATTTGTTTGGTCATCTCTACTTACATCTTTAGCCATGTTATAAGGCCTGTGAATGGATCAGACATTGACTTATAAGGTACCTTACAATAGGTGGTGGTATAGTAACAGTTTTCCTTTGATTTTCTGAAGGAGATCTAATTTGCATGCCCAGCTTTAGGCATATATTTGTATTCTAGAAGGGTTATGTAAATCTTTGACAAACTGTGACAAAAAAGAACAATTCACATGAGGTTCGCTTCTCTTGTGCATCCTCAGTTGTTAGCAGCAACACCCAACGTTATGTACATATACTTGGAGACACTCTTACCGACTTAAGTATCCTCGACCCTTGTCGGCCCCTCTAAGTCTCCTGAAACCTACAGTATATTTCATAGCGCTAACCATTTTGTCTCTAAAGCTTTTTCCACCAAATGCACAAAAAATTCTAGACTTCTCAGCATTATTGCAAAAAGTACAACAATGGGGACTCTATTTTTCCATTACCATATGGATGTTTCACCAAGGTATCAGTCTAAATATCTAACACAAAGTATGTTGCTTTGGCACGCTGCCCGTAATGCATTTCAGAACAGATTAAGGCTGTTTCTAATATCACAGATTTTCCCAGATGACAAAATAAACAGAGCAGTATCTCTCCAAAGAGCCAAAAAAAACCTCAAGCAAGTATAAAATAAACATTACAAGACACACAAGGGATAAAGTAAACCTTGGACTATGTGAATGGTTTCACGTGTCAGGGCACTAATTTGTGTGCGATGATGATCACGGTCTATCACTTTGCTGTGCTAAGCAAATACTTATTGTAGTCAGGACTAATTATTATTGTAGCCAGAATTATTCTATTAATAATTTGATACCTAAGACCTTCCTTTAGGAAAGAATTGATTTGTAAATTATATATTTGAAACATTGAAATAGTAAAAAACAAAAAGAAAATGTCCAGGAAAAAGTTCAGACAATTCAATAAAAAAAAAATAAAAAAAAATTCAATATGAGTTTTTCTTCTGCTTCACTTAATTTTTAGGTTTAGTGTACCTTTAATATCAGGAAAATCACAGAAGGGTATCTATAAGTAAGAGTTGCTAAAGGACAGATCTGGCCATGTGTAACATAGTCAACCATTGTCTTCATGGCTACCATTTAACCATGTATGGTTGGAAGAACCTTCTCTTATCTCTAAGAGTTCCAGGAGTCACAAGCTCGTCAATAAGTCCATTGCTGCCCATTGGGGTGGTTATTATTAGAAAGAGAGCCTGTCCTGGTGAGATATATCCTAAATGCAATATTTGATGGGTTTTTTTCACAAAAAGGCTCAACCATTAGATGTTATGTGGGGATTAGAGGACTTAGTCCATATTCTCCACACTCCTTCTGATTGCTGGTACTGGTAGGTCCTGGAGTCAACTTCCACGTCACCCCTAAAAAATATAGGAGTTATGGGGTCCTATGAGCAATGGCCAAGCAGGCAAGGACACTTAGTCTATGAAAGTGGGAACACAACATAATAGTTCTTGGAATTTGTGGGTCAACAAGCTGCTGGATTTCATAACATGGCTAATCTATCAATATATCTTCTAGGAAACCTCTAACAGGGTTGTATGTTTGGTAAAAAAAAAAAAAATTCTAAAGGGAAACAGTGATTGAAAAATTAAAAAGTAATAGCTCATAGATCCCCCACTGCTTCCATTATGACATTTCCCGGGTTTCCCAATGGTCTCTGCTTCCTGGTTCCGCTCAACTTGGAAATGTGACTGCTCAGCAATTTACTGGCTCTAGTGGTGGCCCACCTCGACCAATGACTGGCTGAGCAGTCACATTTCCATGTTGAGAGGAACCAAGAAAGGTGACTCAAAAGGCGTCAGAATGGGAGAATCAGTGAATATTAGATATTTTTTAAAAATTTTAGCAATTCTGATCCTTTAAAAAATTCTAATTGACCTGCTGGACAATAAACGTAATACAGCAGTGATTCTGAGGAATGAAAGGTTCTTCCGGCATCCAGCGAAGACTTACTGAGATCTCATTAGTTGGTGCTATCGTTGTGCATTTTAAATATGGGGTCACAGGGTGTTGAAGGAAAGGAAAGCATCTGTTAAGTGGAACATCTCAAACTCCGCCGCCAAGTTTATTGTTTATTTTCAGCTCCAGCCTTCTGCTGACACCCAGCTGTACGCGTCAGAGGAGATATTTCATGAGTCCAGACACATTCTTGAATAATGCACCACATTTACCACATTACAAGTGCTTATTCCACAGCTCGGCCCAATATGTTAAAATGTTTATAAAACTGAAGATTTACAGGTATATTTCTTGGCATTGCTAGTCAACATATAAATATGCACAGAGTGGTGCAAAATGACCTTGAGAACTAAAAGGGTTATACCAGCTTAGAAAAACATGGCATACTTTATACTTATTTATAATATCATTTTGGGGCATCTCGGAATGTCCATACACCGATATCTAAAAGGCAGAAGCTGGTGTAGACATCAGGGGTCATTTACACCAGTGTTCAAATGTAAATTGTAGGGGGCCAGGGGCTCAAAGCCCACTCCGACTATGCTTAATAGTTATTGCTCTTGGCTCAGCTCACCTTCCCCTATTCCGACTCACCCAAGACGGACTTCCTGCTCTTAGAACATAGTGATGACACGGCCATGAAATACACTCCACTCACACAGGCAGGTCACCAGATTTACTGAGATAGATGTTTGGCAACTATTAACTTCAGGAAAGGAACACTTATCGTAGTGTGAGAACAATGGACCCGTGACGCACACAGCAATTGCCCATTTTTCACAGGGGTTTGCGCTCAACACTCGTAATGACCAGTTCTCAGGCTCACAACAGATTTGGCAATGCTCCAGAAGTAACTACGACAGAAAGCCGAGATCTGCAATGGAAATCTGCGCGGAAGACTGGAAGGCACAGGAAAACCTCTCTCACCTCCCCTCTCATCCGACATGATCATAAGGCATCAAGTTGCATCATGCAAAGACTGTGTGTTGAGTGGCGACAAAGAGACCGCGCTGCACAGCCAATGGACGAAACCAGGCTTTGCCCATCTGGAGACACATTGCACAGTCCTCTTTCCAGAAAACACCAAACCAAGTTAGACACAATGGAGCAAATACACAATCATATAGTACAATAACTCATTAAAATACTCAGCGAAATACACGTCATAAAATGCACAATACAACACACAAAGCACAAGTACATATGACAATCTTGGGCAAGGACCTCAACTAGTCTCCCACCAAAGGCCATTTTCTGGAAGGTGATGCCTCCTGCCACCTCCTAAAATAAGGGAAAGTTTGTTGGGCAGTGAATGCCGACCCCTCCCGAAAGTGTTAAGCAGGGTAAATGAGTCAAAAGTCACATATTTGGGTTTGTGCAAAACTTTTGAACTTTTCTTTTGTAGAAGAGTCTACAAAAGAAGACTGCAAAAAGCTATAATGAATCCCCCCAATGTATCTAAAGAATCAGTAAATATAAAAATACCAAAACCTTTTTTTATCGAAAGTATGGAGTGTCCAAAAGTCAAGGCAGTTTGGGGAGTTTGGAGAGAAATCTGGGCGGTCCATGAGTGTTTTTGTTTGTTGAGTGCATACACAGGTTAATAGATAATGTAGGTAGCGAATGCGATATTCTGAGCACACTTTTTGGCTCGCCAGATAGCAATCTTTCGTAGGCGCAGACAGGCATGCTGCCATATTGAGCTGTTTGTTATTTCAATGATTACATCTGCCATTATGGTGACAAAATTAATTCGCAGATGAAGCAATTTACCGCACAATATTTAATACATCTCTAAACAAACACATTAGATGAGGAGCAGTCAACTAGTCATTCCTTACTCGCGGATTGATCGGAAGAGCTGCGTGCTGCCCAGTCATATAAAAGATGATAACCCCATTCTGAGTTATATTTATATTTGACACACTGGGACATCAAGCATTAGAATGACTCATGAACACAGAAATATTACAGTCACTGTCAAAAAAAAAAAGTAGTCATGTCAAAACTTCGGTGACCCCTCCCAACCAAAAGCCGCAGGATGGAAAATTCTGTTCTATTGTAGACCTGAGAAACATGGTTACCAAAACTCGAGATATGCAAATGAGCTCTCCCCCAGAGAGAAGAAAACTGTCTCTCTAGTGCCACCTATAGGAACCAATATCTACACAGCTGTTTTGGTGGTTCTTGCTACTTGTCAGTACCAGGAAGGGTACAGAGATAATGCACACAGTGATGTCACAGTACAGGATAATACACACAGTGATGTCACAGTACAGGATAATACACACAGTGATGTCACAGTACAGGGATAATACACACAGTGATGTCACAGTACAGGGATTATACACACAGTGATGTCACAGTACAGGGATAATACACACAGTGATGTCACAATACAGAGATAATACACACAGTGATGTCACAGTACAGGGATAATACACACAGTGATGTCACAGTACAGGATAATACACACAGTGATGTCACAGTACAGGGATAATACACACAGTGATGTCACAGTACAGGGATAATACACACAGTGATGTCACAGCACAGAGATAATACACACAGTGATGTCACAGTACATGATAATACACACAGTGATGTCACAGTACAGGGATTATACACACAGTGATGTCACAGTACAGGGATAATACACACAGTGATGTCACAATACAGAGATAATACACACAGTGATGTCACAGTACAGGGATAATACACACAGTGATGTCACAGTACAGGGATAATACACACAGTGATGTCACAATACAGAGATAATACACACAGTGATGTCACAGTACATGGATAATACACACAGTGATGTCACAGTACATGATAATACACACAGTGATGTCACAGTACATGGATAATACACACAGTGATGTCACAATATAGAGATAATACACACAGTGATGTCACAGTATAGAGATAATACACACAGTGATGTCACAGTACAAGGATAATACACACAGTGATGTCACAGTACAGGGATAATACACACAGTGATGTCACAGTACAGGGATAATACACACAGTGACGTCACAGTACAGGGATAATACACACAGTGATGTCACAGTACAGAGATAATACACACAGTGATGTCACAGTACAGAGATAATACACACAGTGATGTCACAGTACAGGGATAATACACAGTGATGTCACAGTATAGAGATAATACACACAGTGATGTCACAGTATATAGATAATACACACAGTGATGTCACAGTACAGGGATAATACACACAGTGATGTCACAGTACAGGGATAATACACACAGTGATGTCACAGTACAGGGATAATACACACAGTGATGTCACAGTACAGGGATAAGTGATGTCACAGTACAGGGATAATAAACACAGTGATGTCACAGTACAGAGATAATACACACAGTGATGTCACAGTATAGAGATAATACATACAGTGACATTACAGTACAGGGATAATACACACAGTGATGTCACAGTACAGAGATAATACACACAGTGATGTCACAGTACAGAGATAATACACAGTGATGTCACAGTACAGGGATAATACACACAGTGATGTCACAGTACAGTGATAATACACACAGAGATGTCACAGTACAGGGATAATACACACAGTGATGTCACAGTACAGGATAATACACACAGTGATGTCACAGTACAGGGATAATACACACAGTGATGTCACAGTACAGAGATAATACACACAGTGATGTCACAGTACAGGGATAATACACACAGTGATGTCACAGTACAGAGATAATACGCACAGTGATGTCACAGTACAGGGATAATACACACAGTGATGTCACAGTGCAGGGATAATAAACACAGTGATGTCAATTTATAGAAGTAATGCAAAATAGATACCACAGAGAGAATGCACTAAGTGATATCACATGAGTAGTTTTTTCCCTTCCTTCAACTCCCTTCTTTTAATTTCCATGTGTAATTTCCATGATTTATGTGAAGATGGATCCCCTTACTTGATATGCCCATAAGTATACATACCACTCCATTAGTTCCTTTTTCAGGGCTTCCAGCTCCATTCACTGATATGTTATAAAATGTTACATTTAAGAATTCTAGTGTCCAACTTATGGCTGGTGGTTTGCTGAAGGAGCAGAGGGGGAGGCTCCTGCTGCAGCCTGGTATCAGATTGTGAGAAGAGGGGAGGAATATGACATAGCTCTTCTGACAAACAGAGAAGAGACATTCATCACCCGTAGGCTCCCATGGTAAATAAAAAAAAAGTTTGCTATATTTTTATGCAAGTGCAATCCTGCTAGTAAAAAAATATTGAATATAAGAAATAAAATATAAAAACTCTTTAAAAATCATTTTAACATTTGATGTTCGGCACTGTCTTGCTTTTCGACAATTGTGCATTCCACAAAAAGTGTTATTACTAATTTACATAGGGTTGCTTGGCAAACAATATACCGTTTGCTCAGGAGGAAGGTTATTAATATGTTTATGCATTTTACAAAGTAGGTACCATAAAAACACTGCTGTCAGCTTTTTTTATTTCATCCCAATTTCTCAAAGAAACTGAAAGTCACCGAATACTGCTGAAACCTCACAAATACTTTCAGCATAAAATTAACCAGATTAGGGAATATTATTCATCCCTGAATGTCACTGTGTACTCTCTGAAAAAATTCTGAATATAATTTCATGCATCCAGTCGGGAACCCTGAGGTTATACAATGATGGAAAACATGGTGAATATAGGATTATTATTTATTAATATGGAAAACTTCGAAGGCAAAAATTTGCAACTGTTTCAGAAAGTTGAAGGAAAGTTTGCATTGTCAAGTCATCAATTGGTTTCATCCCGTAAATTGATTTTTTTATTGCCTTCACATGGAAGTTTATGGATCAATTAAAGATGTCCGTCCATTAAAGGGACTAGGGAAGGTTGCCAATGGCAAAGGAAAAGCTCATATTTATGAAGCCAAGGTCATCCAAGCGACCGTCCGGATCACAAAAAATATCACAATATGTGCATAATGCATAATTAAATTACCTGGAGTCTTCGTTTTTAATCGTTTTGGAGCAGATCCTTCAATTCCCAGTCCTCTCTTCATTTCTCCAAAATGGTCACTATTTTTATAGTCAGTTTTAATGAAATCTGCATTGCCGTAATTCACACCAGATTTATCAAATTCTGCACAGTGTGGCTCATCTTTAAAGGGGTTGTGCCGTTATGGTCACTTATCCCCTATCCACAGGACAGGGGGTAAGTGTCTGATTGTTGGGGTCCCGAACACTGGGACCTCCGGTGATCAGGAGGATGGGGGGCTGAAAGTCCCCCTGAAGCCTCCTCCTGAATGGAACACCAGTGCACTTGTGTGCATTCGAGACCCCAGCAATCAGACACCTATTCTCTGTCCTGTAGATAGGGGATAAGTGTCCATAACAACACAACCCAAGTCTAACACTTTCTACACTACCCTTAACCACAGCAATTCAACAGGCTTAACCATGCCTACTTTCCTACCCACTTTTTTAAAGTGGAGTGAGTGGCCTAAAATGAAAAAGTTGCTACATTTTTGCTTATATAAGTCCAAAAAGTTGCAAAAGCCTATTTTGCTACTTTTTGAAAACACAATACTGCAGGACTCAGTTCATTTCCTCCAGGGTAATCTGAGACACTTCCCCTTGCTTTCGTATGGACCTGAATAGAGCAGGGGAGGAATAATTTACAGCACAGTGTACATGGAGTTGTCTGAGACACTTCCTCCAACTTCTGGAAGGACCAGCCCAAAGTCGGGAAAAGTGTCTCAGACTATCAAAGCACATTGGGTTCTTCAATTCCTGGCCTGCAGATCTGCACTGAGATAACAGTAGTATTCACACTTGGAGCTTAAATTTGTGTTGAACCTGATATGCCCTACTGGAATGGGTGAGAGAATTTTACGCACCCACCACCACTCTGTGGACTTCTATTCAAGGTTTCATGAAGATCTTGGCTGGAAGACTATGAGCTTTCCCACTGTCACTGGCAACTGCTTGCTCTGGTAAGTTTTCCAGCCTCAGTCACTGCTACAATCCAAAAACATTACAGTATCCCTGGGAAAAACACCTCACCAAAATTTAGGGCCAGCAAAGTACCGTAAGGTAATAAAGGTGAATTGGGTTGTTCAATAGGGTTCTTTCTCTGGATCTGAGAACGTTGCAGGTAGATCATGTAGGTCAGCAATCTTTAATTTACCAAGTTAAGGATGAATCCATATCTTGCAACGTATAAAGTAAGCAACACAATAGTAGAAAAATATTCGGCTGTCACTGTCCTCATCAGCCAACTGAATGGCTTAAATGTTGAAATCCCCTCAAGGTTGCTTAATATCTTTGCAAAGTATAATCATTTTATTAGTGTCCCATGGCAATAATAAAATGTAATCGGAAATGCTTAAGCTATAACATTCGTGACTTATGAAGAAACTTGGCGTCGTTTCTGAATTTGTGTTGTCAGATAATTTGCATCAATTATATTTTGCTACAGATGATTTTTTTTTCCAAAAATTCCATCAGCAAACCATTATTAACTAAAATAATTACCCGGTAGACAACAAATATATCCATAACCCGCTCTTACTGCTACAAACCAATGTTGGATGGTTTAATTACTTAGTTGTGTGAGACCGAAGAATGCTGACAGGGTGAAATAAGTGATAATCTGTTATAGTTCATCACATCAAACTTGGCTCCAGGGTACTTTATGTATTATTAAAGTTTTTCAACTTTTTAATTGGTTTCATTAGTGACTGCGTAGCAGAGATTTTGTAATGGATGGAAGCGCTAACGCCTCTGAGCATTGCTTAGACTTTTTATTATTATAGTTAATACAATAATGCATGTATATAGTGAAGATCTGGTGCCAGCCCCATAACAAACTTAGCTTTAATATGCTAAAAAGATCTTATATTTTCATTGGTCAAACCCACTGATTTCTGATTAGGGGCTTGGACAACTATCGAATGTGTGTGGGAGCCTCGACAATTTAGGAAAAATTGGGCAAGTTGAAGTTCAATGCGCAATCCTTTTGTTTGGGTAGGAAGTAAACCACCACTAAATGTGTCTGATGGTGGCTTTCTCCTCTCTTCCTATTGAACCATTATGGGCACCTTTACGTTTTCTAATCAGCTAAAAAGAGATAGGGACATTGATAGAATGCAGGAAAAACGTGACTACAAAGCTGAAGCTGTAAGGAAGAAAGCCTAGAAAGCGTATCCCAACTAATAAAGCATAACGTCAGAAATACGAGGAACTAAACTATTGTAGAAGCAGCAGGGTTCTGAGCCAAAAAAAGGAGGAACAGAGGCAAGTCCAGGAGAGGACAAAGACAAAAATGGTACATAAAAGTGAACCAAAATGGAAGAGTCAATATCTTGAGGAGAACAAAGCTGGAACTATTAGAAGTTTCAATATTGTAATAGGATAGATAGAACGTGAGGGGATATAGAAAGATATGAGGGTGCAGTAAAATTGTGAGGGCAAAGAGACAGAAATGCAAGATGGACAACAAGAAACTCAAGGACACAAAGCCAAGTCATGATTAAACAAAGCAAGAACCAGTAGTAGAAGTTAGCCCATAACCAAGAAAAAACATAGACATAACCAAGAATCAACATAGACAGAACCAAGACAAACATAGACATAAAGAAGAAGGAACAGAGACACAACCAAGAAGCAACATAGACATAACCAAGAAAAAACATAGACATAACCAAGACAAAACATATACATAACCAAGAATCAACATAGACATAACTAAGACAAAACATAGACATAACCAAGAATCAACATAGACATAACCAAGAAGCAACATAGACATAACCAAGAAGCAACATAGACATAACCAAGAAAAAAACATAGACATAACCAAGACAAAACATATACATAACCAAGAATCAACATAGACATAACTAAGACAAAACATAGACATAACCAAGAATCAACATAGACATAACCAAGAAGCAACATAGACATAACCAAGAAGCAACATAGACATAACCAAGAAAAAACATAGACATAACCAAGAAGCAACATAGACATAACCAAGAAAAAACATAGACATAACCAAGAAAAAACATAGACATAACCAAGACAAAACATATACATAACCAAGAATCAACATAGATATAACTAAGACAAAACATAGACATAACCAAGAATCAACATAGACATAACCAAGAAGCAACATAGACATAACCAAGAAGCAACATAGACATAACCAAGAAGCAACATAGACATAACCAAGAAGCAACATAGACATAACCAAGAAAAAACATAGACATAACCAAGAAGCAACATAGACATAACCAAGAAAAAACATAGACATAACCAAGAAAAAACGTAGATACAACCAAGAAGCAACATAGACATAACCAAGAAAAAACATAGACATAACCAAGAAAAAACATAGACATAACCAAGACAAAACATATACATAACCAAGAATCAACATAGATATAACTAAGACAAAACATAGACATAACCAAGAATCAACATAGACATAACCAAGAAGCAACATAGACATAACCAAGAAGCAACATAGACATAACCAAGAAGCAAATATAGACATAACCAAGAAAAAACATAGACATAACCAAGAAGCAAATATAGACATAACCAAGAAAAAACATAGACATAACCAAGAAAAAACGTAGATACAACCAAGAAGCAACATAGACATAACCAGGACAAAACATAGACATAACCAAGAAGGAACAGAGATAATAACAAAAAAGAACATAGATAAAACGTTGAGGGAACATGGCCACAGAATAAAATCATGGTGGAGTCCAAACCATGAGGATAATATAACTAAAATAGTGAGGGAATGACCAGGACCACCAGGAAATAAGCAAGAAACATTAGAACAAAGCTACAACTGTGAGGGAACAACCAGAACCAAGATGAAATAGTCCTAGAACATGGTTTAACAGCAAGAACCATAAGAGAAATATACTTTCTAATGTCTCTTTTTTGTCAGTACTTGAACCCTACAAATTGTACAGTGCTGTGGAATATGTTGGCGCTATATAAATAAAAATTATTATTATTATTATTATTATTATACTATATAGAGCCAAAATCAGGAGAAAACAGGAGAACAGAAGACCTTTCATGTTCTCTAACAATGGCGGTGTTATATACTGCTGGAAAGCTGACAGTGCTCTGAATTCAGCATTCTATGAGCTTTGGCGCTATGTGTCCCAGTTGCAGAGATATTGGTGCCGAAACTGGGAGGTGGGGAACCCATCCTTGGTGGTATACTTCTATAGTCTTGGACTATAGAGGAGTGTTCCTCTCCTCCCAGCAATGACACTGAGCTGTGAGGTCTGTATTAATATCGCTATAGAGACAGAGAGCAAAAAATGTAAAGGACTACCATGTGAAAATAGACCTACCAATGTGAAAGAACACTCAGAACCTTATGTACTGTATATCTATACATATTGTACAGTCATATGAAAAAGTTTGGGCACCCCTATTAATCTTAATCATTTTTAGTTCTAAATATTTGGGTGTTTGCAACAGCCATTTCAATTTGATATATCTAATAACTGATGGACACAGTAATATTTCAGGATTGAAATGAGGTTTATTGTGCAATATGCAGAAAATGTGCAATATGCATTAAACCAAAATTTGACCGGTGCAAAAGTATGGGCACCTCAATAGAAAAGTGACATTAATATTTAGTAGATCCTCTTTTTGCAAAAATAACAGCCTCTAGTCGCTTCCTGTAGCTTTTAATCAGTTCCTGGATCCTGGATGAAGGGATTTTTGACCATTCCTCTTTACAAAACAATTCCAGTTCAGTTAAGTTTGATGGTCGCCGAGCATGGACAGCCCGCTTCACATTATCCCACAGATGTTCAATGATATTCATGTCTGGGGACTGGGATGGCCATTCCAGAACATTGTAATTGTTCCTCTGCATGAATGCCTGAGTAGATTTGGATCATTATCTTGCTGAAATATCCATCCCCGGCGTAACTTCAAATTCGTCACTGATTCTTGTACATTATTCTCAAGAATCTGCTGATACTGAGTTGAATCCATGCGACCCTCAACTTTAACAAGATTCCCAGTGCCGGCATTGGCCACACAGCCCCAAAGCATGATGGAACCTCCACCAAATTTTACAGTGGGTAGCAAGTGTTTTTCTTGGAATGCTGTGTTTTTTGGACGCCATGCATAACGCCTTTTTGTATGACCAAACAACTCAATCTTTGTTTCATCAGTCCACAGGACCTTCTTCCAAAATGAAGCTGGCTTGTCCAAATGTGCTTTTGCATACCTCAGGCGACTCTGTTTGTGGCGTGCTTTCAGAAACGGCTTCTTTCGCATCACTCTCCCATACAGCTTCTCCTTGTGCAAAGTGTGCTGTATTGTTGACCGATGCACAGTGACACCATCTGCAGCAAGATGATGCTGCAGCTCTTTGGAGGTGGTATGTGGATTGTCCTTGACTGTTCTCACCATTCTTCTTCTCTGCCTTTCTGATATTTTTCTTGGCCTGCCACTTCTGGGCTTAACAAGAACTGTCCCTGTGGTCTTCCATTTCCTTACTATGTTCCTCACAGTGGAAACTGACAGGTTAAATCTCTGAGACAACTTTTTGTATCCTTCCCCTGAACAACTATGTTGAACAATCTTTGTTTTCAGATCATTTGAGAGTTGTTTTGAGGAGCCCATGATGCCACTCTTCAGAGGAGATTCAAATAGGAGAACAACTTGCAATTGGCCACCTTAAATACCTTTTCTCATGATTGGATACACCTGGCTATAAAGTTCAAAGCTCAGTGAGGTTACAAAACCAATTTAGTGCTTCAGTAAGTCAGTAAAAAGTAGATAGGAGTATTCAAATCAATAAAATGATAAGGGTACCCAAATTTTTGCACCGGTCAAATTTTGGTTTAATGCATATTGCACATTTTCTGTTAGTACAATAAACCTCATTTCAATCCTGAAATATTACTGTGTCCATCAGTTATTAGATATATCAAATTGAAATGGCTGTTGCAAACACCCAAATATTTAGAACTAAAAATGATTAAGATTAATAGGGGTGCCCAAACTTTTTCATATGACTGTATATATGCATGGTATAGCTTATATATCACCAATATATTCCACATTGCTGTGATTGTCATTACTCCCTTCAGGCTCTGTCCCCAATGGACGTCCCTATCTCACGCACAGAAACACACACAGAACATATAAACTTCACGCAACTTTTATTAACTTATAGCCAGGACCCAATACTACAGTGCTAACCACTAACCCCAACCACTATGCTTAAAATAATTCCTATTTACATTAGGGGTAAAAGTGTAATCTCTTAGAGGGGTTTTCCAGGACTAAAATATTGATAAACTGTGCTTAGGATAGGTCATCAATATCAGATCAGTAGGGGTCCGATACCTAAGACACCCATCAATCTGTTGGTTGAAGAGACTGCAGCATTTGGACAAGTGCTGTGACCTCTTCACTACTTGCCAAGCACACTGCCATACATTGTATAGTGGCTGTGCTTGGTATTACTACTCAGTCCCATTCACTTGAGCTGCAAACAATGTAACCAATGGGCAGGACCTCACATGGTGCTTGTATTGGAAGCATCAGTGGTGCTAAGTGCTACTTTGAGCAGCTGATCTGTGGAGGTCCCACGTGTCAGACCTTGCACGGATCCACTACTGTTGACCTATCGTAAGGATAAATCTTTACTACCATATTCCTGGAAAACCCCTTTACAAATAAACATCAAAACCATAATTTCTTCTCCATCTGTTACCGATACAATCTTCCACAGTTGGCAGGTTGAACATCCTTCAATGTCAGGGAAGACTGAAGACATTACAAACTATTCTGTTCAAGTGACCAAAGGACAAAGTTGCGTTCGCGGATTTCATGAAACTACTTCAATTACATTTACTGCCTTTTGCCTTCAATGCAAAAATTTGCAAAAGCAGACAACTCTAACAGATGGCGAGCAGGACTGAAATATCCCACCACTGTGATGCTAATAGTACGCAGCATCATTTGTATTCATTATTTTTAATGTGATAAGGCGAGTGTGGAAAACATTGCATTTTTTTTTTTCGCTTGAAATTCTAGTGACAAAACTTTGAGAATATAAACAGAATATTAAGATCAATCCTTGTCTGTTCCGGCCATTTACACATTGTTATCTATAAACAAGGCAGCGGCCCTTGAGCATCTGGTCTCTTGCTGGGAGGCAAACACTCCCATGAAATCACAGAAGCGCAAAATCTAGTGCCGAAAGACTCAAAAAGTTTATGAACGTCTCATTGAAACTGTTTTTGCTATTGACACACATAATAATAAGACATAATATTCTCCACTGAAATAAGAAAGGCATGTTTAGCATGACACACAGAACCTTCTGGAGGCTGAACGGAAAACAGAGGTGCAGGGACGGTAAGTAAATAGCAGTCAGTACCTGCTGGAGCAATTGAGCTGGTAATAGCCTATAAAAAAAGAAAAAAAAAACAACAGGGGGCTGACTGGGCTCCCTAAAGTTGCAGGCCCCATAGCAGCTGCATCGGCTGCTATGACAGTAGTTCCACCACTGGTATTTGCACAGTAGATAAACACCATCCATTTCTTCTCCGTGGACAGATCGTTCAGAACATTGATAGCCACCAATGATAGTAGCCATCACTCTTCCCTACCCAGCAGGGCCTTGTACAGTCATTGTAAGACCTCCCCCGCTTAGGCAAATTCAGCTCCTTCGCAGGCTCCCTAAGCTCTTCGCATCTCTTTGGGATCCTTCCAAGGGTAGAGAAAGGTAAAGAAAACTTTTTATCCTTCCCATCTCTTTGGGATCCATTCCTACTTGCTCATAACTATGACATAACCTCGGTATGTGACACTCGCTTGGAAAAATAGTAATACCAAAAACCACAAGACAATAACAAGTGGAGAAATTACCATAATGAAAAGCGTAAATAACGACAACCCAATTACAATATAAATCAAGTCAGAACATTAGTTTGTAGACCTGAAGAGGCCATCTCAAGACTGTATGTAATAAGCTTTCATACTGCACCACCCATGACCGCCAGAACCTCCGTGAACCCCTCTATTCATAAAATTCAGGTAGTCATCACTTTCTACATACATATATACGGGTCATTATCTACAAATAGCACATTTCAAAACAATTTAGAGAATTAATAAGGCAATCAGAAAATACTTAAGCAAATGAACCTTTCCATTCAGAACACATGTTTAAGCAAGTAGAACAGATAGGAAAACCTCATCTCTACTGGGAGATTATACATTGAACAAGCACGACTGGTGTTTCTTTTAGTTTCTTTTTTTGCTTTTTTTTTTCCCTAGTAAGATATTAGAACACAAGGCGCATGCAGTGTCGTTCAACATGACATGATCCACCTACACTAATAAAGCCTTAGCCAAGAAATTGTTCCATCCACCAGTGAGGTCTTGGCTCTATTTACACCAGACTTGGAAAGGTTGGACAGCCTAACAACCTAATGTCATGATAACACAGCTAGAGGCTCGGTCCAGAAATGTAGAAAGATTTATAACCTTCAAATTATATTGTAAAATAGCAACAGTTTGCAACCTAAAAGTCATTTCTACAACTTGGGAAAGGCAACATTCCCAGAATAAGCCGAAGCACAAATTTTTTTGTTTTCATTTGTTGGCTTTTGGTATTTTGCAGAAAATGTTTTGCAAACTTAATGGGTCTGCGAAGAGAACAAGCAAGTACTAACATATAAGAAGGGTAAATGACCATGTAAGAAGAATATCTAGCTGCCACGGGGACATGGGAAATAGAGCCCTAGCCAAGTTGGCCATATGTATTAGATATATATCGATCAAACCTTTCACAAATTTCAGCGGAACCGTCTAAAGGAGAGGTGACTGTCCCAACTCTCCCCTAACTCCAGATATCCAATGCACATATCAGGAAGAGAAGGACTGGGCTGTTGGATTTCAACCTGTTCAATAATTTTGCTCTCACGGGAGATAAGGCTAGGTTCACACCTGCGTCCGAATTCCGTTCTGGGATTCCATCTCCGAATCCACTTGAAAAATGCGAAAAGAAAAGTCCTGCAAGAAGGACTTTTCTCTCCACATTTATCGGGCGGAAACTGGGCAGAAACCAGGCGGACCCCATTATAGTCTATGAGCTACGCGGTTAACTGCTTTTTAAGCGGATTGGGTTTCTGTTTTTTGGGTCCCCTAGCGGACGCGAAGAACAGAAACTCGAACGCAGGTGTAAACCTAGCATAAATCTGTCTAGCAGCATCTTCCTGTCTGGTAGGAACTTCCTCCTCTCTTCGCATTTAGAACACGTATACCCTCGGCCAAGCGAGCATGATTATTGAGAGGTCGGGAGAGGTAGCTTTTGGCAAACCAAGAGATCACCCAACATCTATCTAATTATTATCAGGCAGGTACCCACCTCTGACTTAACCACCCGCTATCTCTCCCATCCAAACTTTGCTACTGCTGCTAGGTAGGAAGAACCTGAGCACAATTTTTGACAAGTCAAAGTACATTTCTCTAAAACTGCCCCATTACTTTGGTGTAGTTACAGCTCAACATTTCTAACAATGGTGCTGCTACAGTAGTGCAAAATAATGTCACCATCTTATTGAGTTCACTCAAGCCAAGATTTTGTCTTAAAGCTCATAAAATAGACAAAATGGGCTTTGTCTTCTTTTTCAAAAATATGCTTATGGTCATATGTTTCAACCTTATACCAAATTTAGATAAGTCCTGACTTTTGCCACAACCATTACCATTTGGTAGGATAATAACATATTCGTGTCCTTTCATGGATGTAATAAAAATAAGGCTAAAGATCCTATCATCTTATGTACTTACATATATGTTTTCCACACTGCAAACCTTTCTCCTTTACTATGCCTTATAGTCACATCTGATGCATTGACTTAATAGACATCAAGTATATTGATCAATATGAAAGATGAATCCTACAATATATAAAGGCTGGAGTAATATCCATTTGCAGATGCTTCTAAAAGTGGGTCATGAAACCAACTTAGCCAATGCCGGTTTTCAAAAAGTTTCCTCCAGGGATGGAATTGGAGTGATAAGAAGTTCTAGCAGTCTATATGGTCTGCGACAGATGTAAAACTGTCCCATTAAGCTTACAAACACCAGCAGTTGCTCCAACAGGCAAAGAACTGAGCTTGTAAGTTTCGAGATGGTGTAGAGTTCGAAAGTAGGTCATGGAGACTGATATATCGAAACCAGTTTTAGTAAAATTCTGTATATCCAGGACATCATACTGTTGCGCTCTAGCCTGGCATTCATCCTTCCCATAAAACTAGACACCTGACCGACCATCATGAGCGGAGCACCTGTGTCAAGCAGATGGATTAGAGTAATTACTGCAGTGGCATATGTCATTACTGTGGACACATTGGGGACCGCGGATGATCATGTCGCCTTAATGACGGAGCCTTAAGCCTTGAGATGTGTTCCAGAGAATAATAAAATGAGATGCCAATTTTGGTGGTCTGTTTAGATCAGCCTCAGTGCTAGTCCAAAAATACCACCACACGAACACAACAAAACTTCAACTTGTATAATAGGTTTAATTTATTTAAAGGGTTTGTCCTAGAATGGAACGCTGACGATTATGAAAATGAGAGTCCTGTCCCCCCCCCCCCCATAGTATCTCAATGACACATTCATACATGCGAGGTGTTACTCCATTTAGAGCCTACATTGACAAAAATAGCAAAAATTGTCTAGATATCATCATTAAAACAACCTCCTTCAATATGGCTTTACAAATGTTCAACACAGGGGGCCCCCACCCCACCCCACTCAGGATCACTTTCTAGTAAAAAGAGAAAAAAGCCACAACCAAAGAACATCTCTTGTTCTACCATTGGTTACTCCAGTAGTTCTGGGTGGGTGTCATAGCTGGCTACTCATCTAAAAAGTGCAATCGATGGACCCCACATGTAATGACCGTATAATAATACCCCATTTCCCCTCCAGTCTCAGGCTTGTATTCTCTAAAACACTACAGCAACAACAGATTATTTTACAATGTACATGACACCGGTAGCTACATCTAGCTTCTAGGTCAATAGATGTCTCCAATTTTGATCGCAATGTCAACTGATACCTTCATGAATATAATCATGACCAACGTCCTCCTATGACCCAGAGACATTGCTCTGCCAGGCAACGGGCCAATGCCAATAACATCAGGATAGAACCAGAAATTCTTACTAAAGTAAGTACACATCTCCTTTCAGGGATAAAGGGGTCCTCCCATCTTGGTACATTTAAGATATGCCATAAATATCCAATAGAGGCAGATCTCACATTTGCAAACTACATCTATCTCAAGAACGTGGGTCCCTTGACCCCTGTCTTGTGGTTGCTTTGAGCAAAGAGGTGGCCGTGGATATGTAGAGGTGGCCATCTATATGAGTTTTGAGAATTGCCAGGCAGGAAGACTCAGCTCGTCTTAGAACTCGCAAATAGGTGAATGGAGACAGGTGCACATGGAGAGGTTGTCCAAGATGGGAATGCACCTTTAATGGTAAAGACAAGAGATCCATTAATCTCCACATCCGAGTCTAACCAGTGCCAATCGGACCTTAACACAACATCCTCACTTTTCCTGGTAACCCTTTACAGCATCACCATCTATGTACAGTATCAACTTCTTGTGTTCAGAAGGTCGTCTACTGTACGTTTAAGGAAATTATCTCCATGACTGATCAGAAGAACCTATTAGTAGCATTGATTTTTTTTTCTTTTACAGAGATAAGGTTATTATAAGAAGTCCTCATCACTAAGATCTCCTCCTCATAATCTTTTTATTCCCTTTCAGTGTCTACAAGAACTGTTTTAACACTACTTGGTATCACGTTTTTGCAGGCCCATTACAATAAAATTGAGGTATTTGTGTAGATAGCAGAGCCAGCTGAAATGACTTTCCATTCTGATGTTGGAGACTTTGATAGCGTACTTTGTGCCAGAACTCCATTTCTGAATGAGACGAAGCATGTTAATTAGAGTCTCTAAGAAGGGAAATTCACTTTTATCATGCCCTAGGAGTTGGCCATTTGAGTCAAATCACATGAGATTTACCGGGAAACTCAGCGCTGTATAAGAGATTAAAGAAAGCTTATCACCAACTTTCAACTTGTAGATTAAAAAAAAAAATTCAGGACTGATCCAATATAAGCAAAATGTTCTCATATACATAAGTGAAAAGTTGTCTGAGCTGGACGATTTCGGTGGGACTGGTCGATTGTCTTATGTACAGTATATGGGAGCTCCCAATTCTATCTGACAGATGATGTCGCGGAAAGGAGAATTAGGCATGTTGAATTTCAACATCCTGATCTTTTTGTTTTCCGAGGAGATAAGCCACTGCCAGTGTTGTCTGGCAGGTACTAAGAATGGGTGAACCTCTGAAGATTTGTTTTGTCCTGTATTCGGACAAAGCAATCCTCCGGTTCGGTTTGGTCCGAACTTGTTCGGATAGAATAGGGTGAAAAATTATTACACTCTGGGGTCTCCACCTATTATACTCTGAACCCCAGAGTATAATAGGTGGAGGGGAGGTGTAAAAAATAAAGAAAAATTTATACTCACCCTCCATCACCTCCTTGCAGAATCTGGCGATCTGTGTCTGTCTCCTCCTGGCACTTGATGTAACAGAAGAGTGACAGAGTTGATATCTGGTGCTCTTCTGTGATGTCATGTGCCTGGGGTCAACGTTGAGGCCTGTGATTGGGCCTCAGCAGTGACATGGGCATGTTGAACATCATGATGCACAATGTGCCCATGTCCACATTGAGGCCCAATCACTGGTCTCAGAGGTGACCCATGACAGCACAGAAGAGTGCCAGAGTGCCTGGAGGAGAAAGACACAGATCGCCAGATGCTGCAAGGAGGCCCGAAAGAGGTGAGGAAAGGTGAGTATATATGTTTTTCATTTTTAGACCTCCTTTGGGCTTACACCTATTATACACTGGGTTCAAAAGAAACCCCAGACTATAATATTTTGCCGCAAATCTTTTTAGTTCATCCAAGACGAATAACAAAGTCATTTGGTTTCATTAAAAGCTGAAATACATATTGGAATATTCATGTTGAATCCGGTTTGTTGCGAACCGATTCGACCAACTCTAGCAGCTATCTATTCCCCATTGGAAACTCTTATATGCTTGGCTGAAATATTTCAGGGTGGATGGGGTATAGCACTGAGGCGCCAATGAAAGGACAATAAGACACATGAGACAGTGAAGACCATAATATACATGTGACAATTGATTCATCATACAAACTGGTGGATGTACCACAATACAGGGTTTATTCAGGCAGCTACCTAAGTAGTAAATTGTTATTCTGAATAAAAGCAAATGGATCGCCAGCTGGTAGTGTTCTCGGGGATGCCCTTCAGTTGGTTGGTGCTTTACCTTAGCTTGAATTTGGGGTTAAGGACTCTTATTTCTCATTAAACCTACTCAATAGCAATGACATGCTAACAAAACCCTTGACAGGCTGCAATTCACAACAAAACCCTGAGATGTCAACTCATACATACATGTAGAATAGACATCTCATGGCAGCGTATCTTTAAATTATGTCTTGAAAAGCTGGTTATCACAAAACACACATATCTGGATGTCAAGCCAAGCAGAAAGATAAAGAAGGACACATCCGTACCATCACCTTGTATAAATGCTTTGTGGACCGGCCCTATAGAACTATAATTTTTGTATATATATTTCTTTATATTGTTAATATATGCTGCTACATCATAGAAATGACATATACTGATGTCTTTTTTTGTGTCTGAATTATCCTTTGCGGTTCCACTCGCTGAGTTAGAACATGGTCCAGAAAGACTTTGAAGCCTTACGGAATGGATGAGTAGACAATGAAGACAATATCGGCAGACATATAATGAGATGACTGAGACTTTGTGGAAAGACATTTATGAGGCTTCTGTGCCTACAAAGCCGTATCCCCAATAGTCTTCCTTTGTTGATCATTAAGCTGCCAGCTTTAATGTGAAAAACATTTTTCAAGTGTCTGTTCCTGATTGTTCGCTCGCAGAGTGCCAGAGGGTTTTGTAGAAACATTTCTCGGGAATGTGGCGAAATGCTCACTGGCACTGAACAGTATCAGCGGCTTCCTAAGTGAATTAACAAATTAATCTCCATTAAACAAATGTCAGAGATGTTGAGTGTTAGAGGTTGTCATGATCTAGAACTAGCCTGTCAATGCTGTATGAGCGCAGTAAACAATCCAGAAGCCCACAGCTAGAAATGAATGACACGTCTTGAGAACACTCGAGAATCGGCACATCAGAATTTGTAGCCTACCTACTGTACTTATCAGGCTTCTTATTAGCCGTCATCATCTCTTCATGGATGGTTCTGAGACTTTGTTCAATCCGGTAAAATTAAATTAATAACACAAGATGACTATATACATTAGGTAAATGTTGTCGGAATGGTTTCATTTCAATGGGACCGGCCAACCATCCAATGTATATGAGGACCTCCCAACATTCCCCCAATGGTAGATGATGAGGGTGAGAGAAGGATTGAGCAGTTGGATCTCAACATGCCATATCCTTTTATTCTCGGGGAGAGAGGAAATGGCTTATCCCCCTCTCCCTCCAGAAAACACATGCAAACTTGGCTGACCCAAACATTCATGATATGTATGGGAAGGATGAATGGAATAGCTGTGGGCTGAAGGAACCTTCACAAAAAACATCACCACTCCATTGCTGAAAGCTCCTGACCAATGACATTGTGTCCACTTGGGGCTCCCATTTATGAGGCAAGGGAAATGATCAGGCGACAGCAGATTTCTGCCAGCAAAATAAGCTGTTAGCTGGGAGTCGTGAAAAAAACAACCTCTCTGTGATGAGGCAATTCATTTATACACTTTTCCATAATTGTCAGGAAAAACACTACATTTTTTGTGTGGGGGTTTTGGTGGGTTTTTTTTTTTGCGAAAAATGCTGCGGCCACCTGCAGCCAATGTAAAAAAAATAAAATGAAAAATATATTTTCTATGAGTAAAAAACCATCCACAATCTTGTCTTCTATTATTCGCTTATATGGTTTCCACATGATCCTAAAACAGTCTTGTAGAAATCTTGCAAGTAACAAAGTTGTTAATCTCTTCCATTTTTGCTTGACAAATGGGCATGGTTTGGCTAAGTCATGTTGGTCTCCTATTACAGACAGAAATGGGGGGAGGCTCCTGCTGCAGCCAGTTGTCTTACACCAAGACCATGGATTGTGAAAAGACAGACCAGAATCTCCTTTGACACACACATCATTTAGGATTTTTTAGTATCAAAAGAGAGGAGGATTTAAAAGGAAGAATTTGAGATTTTGTAGATTTTTCTGTATTTTCAACAATTAGTGTTCTTAAAAAAATTCTATTATTATTTCTTTTCAGGCCTTGAGATAATGTCATATTATTCGATGTACATAGAAAGTATATAAAACATATATTTAATTGTAGCGGACCTCTGGAAATAAAAAATAAAATATGTTGCCATAATATTGTTATCTCTTCTTAGTCTTCCACTTCTGGTCCGAAGAGATTGGATTGTATGTACTTCAATTACCAATGAAAGGGAGCATAAAGGAATAGAGTATGTGTGGTGCCTACATCTGCCTGTTTACATCCTGGTCGATAACCATCCCTTGATTCCGCTTCGTGTCCGCAGCCACACAATAGAGCTTCTCTGAGTTGCTCTTAGCAGGCCCATTCAGCCAGATGTTTTCTTTTATTTAGCTCGAGTGCAACATTCATGCGGTAGAAGGATGGCAGGCAAGCATCGGCGTCTGTTTATCATCAAGCAAAGGCTAATTGAATAGTTTTCCTGCTATCTGATTTTCAAGTAAATAAAACAAGCATTTATCGAGAAAGCCTAGAGGATCCCGCTGCCAAAAAGGGCATTTGTTCCATCAGAGACTCCAGCTTGTTTAAGTTCATTGTTCTAATCCAATACACATAGCATTTTTCTTATTTATAACCTATCAGTAAAAAAAAAAAATCACAAAAAGGACACAGATTATTTAAAAAAATGACCAATCTGGACCTGAGAATCTCAATAGATCTCCGGGTATGTGATTAATTGACTACACTTAATGTAGAAAACATGAAGAATAATCCTATAATCCCCCTTTAATCTCTTAGGCTAAGTTTACATCTGTGCCGGAGACTCTGACGCAGAAACCACCAAAAATCTTTGGAGAGAAAAGTCAAAAATGTGTGACTTTTTTCTTTTTTTTCCCACTTTCCTCTCCCCCCAGATGTAGGATTACTTACACCAGTTTACTGGCATAAATGATGCCTGAATCCTATGCCAGCTATGATCTAGCATAGATTTTAGTGCAGGTGTATGGTCCTTTAAAGGACACACCTGATTTATGAATAGGCATGCACCTTGTCATAAATGCGGCGCACCCTATGTCTATTCACGAGATATGAATAATGGCAGTGAAAACACCAGTGTTCAGAAATCTCCTCCAGTGTGTGGTTCAGCTGCAGTGTATTGCAGACTTGTTTCAGAGTGTTCCTTCAGCTCTCTAGTTAGTGGCAGATAGGGCAAGAAAGGCTGCCCATACCACCAGACCCCACAGCTTGCAGACAACAACTTTTACTGATTAAGAGAACATCACTAATGCTTAACAGTGAGGGAACCTGGTATCCATGGCTGAAATGAACCCTGTATGTCCCTGATAGTGGCTGAAACAGAGGATCAAGTGCAGAGGTTGCTTCATACTAGGCATGGGACAGAGGACAAGAGGAGGGAGTGAAGAGCATTAGCCACTTCAATATGTTTTTGTAGAGTGCCCAGAATGTGGATACTGCTTGCCTCCATTTTACTATGATTAAAAGATCTAACTAAGACTGGATTCACACCTGCACTCGTTGCCCGTTCGGGCATTCCATCTATTATTCCACTTAAAAATGCGGAGAGAAGAGTCCTGCAAGCAGAACTTTTCTCTCCGCATTTTTTGGGCAGAAACAGGGTGGAAACCCAGCGGACCCCATTATAGTCTATAGGGTCCGCAGGTTTCCCCAAGTGGACCCCATAAATGGAAACCCGAACGCAGGTGTGAACCTAGCATAAGTAAACTGTGCCACAAGCATCACCTATACTAGAAATGCTACATTTGGTAAGTATATGATACAAATTTCAGCTCCAAAAAGTGCTTCTCAACGGCTAAAAAAGTATCAGAAATTTTGAATCTGAACATGTCACACCTTGTTTCTCCCAACAATAGACAATGGAGTTGTATGACACTTGAGACTTCTTGGGAATACAACCCCTTCCCCTCAATTTTTGATCTACTAGTGACAGATCCCATTCAACTGTTACCTTTTCACTATTAGAACAAAGGATTCGAGAGGCGAAATGGAATAATAACTTACGCATTAATCTTGTATGATAGAACTGGAAGTGAGATCCACATGTGTCATCATTTACAGACATGAAAAGAATACAAGAGCTATTTCTTTGGCAGATTAATACAGCGGACGTGAACTGTGATCTTAAAATATATGCAAATTGCTGAAATTAATTATGGTCGCTAAACTGTACAAAATCTAATTCAACCGTCTTTAACGGAAAAACGTTGGGTTGTAAGTCGGCGCTAAAAAATAGTTAGCGTTTAATTTAGTGGAACATTAGCAACTCAATAAGTCTATTCTATAATATATTATTTATACTTTTTTGCTATAATTTGAAAACTATAAAATACCATTAATAATTTATATTGCACCGAGCTTGGATTTTGCATATGCAGCAATTTTACTAGAAAGAGTTATTATATATTCAATGCTTGACCTTATGAACTCTATGGAATCAATAGCCGGGTTTATGTATGATGAGGCCGATCCCAAGTGGAAAGACATTTCAATAGACATCTCAGCCAAGGTTGTGTTAGCCTATTAAAGTACCCGAATCCTTCTATCCTTATATACTAATGAGCCCACAGGTTCACCAGAAGACAATCCCATTTGGAGGTCCCTTTGGAGCCAATTACTTGACACTAGGGTCTATTTCGTATGGGATGATTCACAACACATTAGATCTATATGAAGGGTGTGCAAAAATAACAACAATGCAATTAAAAGTGGATGTGTACATGTTATGTAAAAATGGAAGGTTGCCCTCAAAATCATGTCCTCCGGTGGGGTCAAGGAACTGGCTTGAACTGGCCATTAGGATGGATACAGAATTTCCCATCAAAAATATTTCTATTGGGGTTTTCCATTTAGTCCACTGTTTAGAGGCAAAGACTATATCCAAGGCAGTTCAATAAATAGTAGATATATGGATCACCTAATCTTTCCGACCACATCTTGTGTCTATACCCAACCTTATCAACTATGTTACTAGTTCACTATCGATTATCATTAGGAATTAACATCACTGCATCCAGAATAAAAATGAAGCATGTTTGCAAAAGGTCTTGCTTAAAAATTTCCTATTACAGCTTTTATTGAAGATTTATGAGTCTCCATGGTAACAGACTACAAAAAAGCCTTGTGTAGTCTGATCCTGCAAACCTCTGTTTATCTGTCCTTTACCTCTTGCTAACTTACATTCACTAGGTTAGCAAGAAGTATAACCGAAGTATCAGACTACATAGTATATGTTTGTAGACGAATAGGTCTGTATGGAACTTGAGAACACAAAACGGCAAAACACAGAAAGCTCCCTCCCAATATCTTATACTTAGTTTACCTAGTTATAACTAAGCAAGTCATTTTAATCTAATGTTCTTGCCCTAGACTGAGCATCTACCATTACTAAATTATTATTGAACGTCTTGTCATGGTACTGTAAGTCACAGTAGTCGGCTTCCATCTACCTCGTCCTCTCCCTTACACTCTTTTGCCCTATTTCCTATTGTGTTTTTAATAAATTCTAAAGAAGAATCCCAGCTCTTAGCATGCTCGGGATACATATGAGATTACCAGTGTCAGTTTTCTGCCTTTTCAACGAGACACATGGCACTTAGTAACTACTTTACCAACCTTTCTGTGTAATTTTTACTGACAATTCATAAAAATGTAATAAGTGACATCAATTTCAGTGACACAATTTTATGTCACACCAACATTTCTCCAAAATGAAAATAGTAACTCCGTCTAGAAATGATCGAAAATAAAAGAGAAAAGGAAAAAACATCTGTTTGCAGGTAGTGCAAATATTCTGATAGCGTGAAGCAGCTCGCAGTGTAAAATATAGTAAAAAAGTCAAATAAAACATCAAAGGCAAAGATATAAAAAGTGCCGAAGGATGGAAACCCGAACTATAGTGTGAACCTAGCGGTATATAATATTTATAGAAAAATATTCTAAGTCCAAGGAGCACCATCATGCCCCCCCCCCACATCCTTCTCTCTGTAAGGTGTCTGACTGTAAGACAACTAGCTGGAGCAGAAGCCTCGCCCCGTGGTTGACAACCAGCCAGAGATAGAGCGGATTAGCAGTTTGGTTTGGAACCCAATGAGATGGCAGAATTAAAGCAATTTCATTGTCCTCCACTTTCAGGTCATCTTCCAGGCGGGTCATTAGAAAAGTCATTGTTAAAGATGGTAGAATTGATTCATTAAACTTGGAATTTACAGCCAGCGTTGGCCTTAGGGGTATGCAGGGGAGCAATACTGCCATGATGGTCCGGCCCATCAACTTCTACGCAACCTGTCTTTTGGAATTGGTTGTCCCCGATAGCGAAGCATTTTTTTAAGGAGATTTAAAGGAATTGGACTAAGTTAATAATCATATATCCACTTGCTAACCCCCCATGATTCCGAGAATGAGGTCCCCTTTTTCCTGCATGAATGGAGCCACAAATTGCACAGGCTCATTCCCACTCGATTCACCTCTTTGGAAGCACCAAAAATAGACAAGTACAGCTGTAGAAGCTCCTCCGAGTCAGTGTTTGATGATTCCTCCATCCCTGATCTGCTCAAACTTTATCAGCTAAGCTGGAAATATCTAAAAATTCAAAAAGCAGAAAGTAACCTTTAAGAGCATCTCGATAACAGATGATTATGGCATGTCAGGTTGTCTACATTAGTACATTGCTTGGCGTCATAGAGACAGAGTGTTTATTTGCCTTGTACTTACATTGTCCAGTTGACCTGAACATAATGTAATGTCTAGGTCATGGCTCCATGAATCTTTGTCAAGAAAATACATGGCAGGAATCTGTTGATAAGATGGATGGAAATGGTAGGATTCCAAGTACAAAGTTTCCTCCAATGACTTAGTCAGACTCGCTAAACTTTTACAAAAAATATTTGACACAATTGAAATATTGCAGAGTTCTAAGCACTGTCTGAGGTCAGTATGTGGTGAAGGACCTGCTGCTGCCAGAAAAAATAATATTCTTCTCTTATTTCACACTCATTCAGAAGCAGCATGGAGGACATTACAGAGAGGTGCTGACCAGTACTGAAGTGAATAAAGCATGTTGGGTAGGATAGAAAACTTACTATTGGCTGCACCATGTTTGTGTATCTCTCTGATTCCCTCTCACTTGGCTTCTCCTCTCCCCTCTTTTATAGGCAACTGTATTTCAAAAATCCATCTTGGGAGACCAAGACAGATTCAGAAGATTTTAAAGTGAGGATGGGAGAGGGGAAATAAAAGAGCCCGATAAGTAGAGATATAAGAATTCAGTCTGATAACATTGGCTTGTACTATGGATTTCTGTAAAGTTTATTGAAAAGTTATTGAAATAAGTACGTACAGTTAGTCAAATATACATTTTTATGTTTAGTTTGGGGAATATAGCTACTGTGCAAAGGTTTTAGGCAGATGTAAAAAATGCTGCTAAGTAAGAATGCTTTCAGAAATAGAAGGGTTAATAGTTTGTTTTTGACAAGTAGCAAAATTAAGTGAATGAATCAAAGAGAAATGTAAATCCCATCAATATTTGGTGTGACCTTTGCCCTTTGGAGGAGGAGTCCTGGAAGTGATGATCCGGCCCCCACAGATATAGCCCTGATCTTATCATCCTCCAGTCTGTCTGGGATGACAGGAAGAGACAGACGGATTGGAGCAAGCAACATCCACAGAAGATCTGTGCTTAGTTCTCCAAGATGGCGGCGGGAACAACCTCCCTGCCCAGTTCTGCCAAAAACTGTCTGCAAGTACCGAGAAGAACTGATGGAAGGCGAAGGGCAAAGGTCACACCAAATATTGATGGGATTTACATTTCTCAATAAACTATTAACCTTTCTATTCCTGAAGCATTCTCCCCTAGCAGCATTTCTCCACACTTGCCTAAAACTTTTTGCACAGTACTGTATATGTCCCGCTATACAGAAAGTGGCAGAATGGATAAACCATCAACATTTATCACCAGTCTGCTTACTGTCGGCTTTACAAGGGTTTTTCCTGGATGAGATTTTCCCCCGTGGTCCCACGCCTTCAAAGCATCGCTCAAGATGGTTCACTCGGTGCGGTTCTTCAAATCTTCTGAGCACAGACTTTCTTGATACTTTGTAACACATTTCTCTGAAATTTACCAGGTATTCAGACTCGGCTACTTTACCGTTCTTTTTACTTCAAAGTAATCCTTAGGAAAGTGCCCACAGACCGTGGTGTACAAGACTGGATTGCAACAGATTGCAAGAGTAATTCCTTATAATGGAAACCATTTAAGACTTTCTCCTCCTGAGAATTTCATTTAAGACACCTCCAGGAGATCCATTAGATTTTCTATCTGCAGCTTGTCACACAGAGTAACAATTTCTATCATTAAAAGTAATGTGTCACCTCTTCTGTATCGGAGTACACCTGGATGCCACGTGCCCATACGCGGGAAGAGATTTACCTCTTTCTCCATTAGCTACAGTAACTCTTTAACATGATGTTGTTTTAAGTCTAAGTCACCGTTAGCTTCCCAATTATGGGCTTACAAATGTGTCTTATTATACCGCATCTCCATAGTGGTCAGAGACCGAACTCCTGCATAGACAACTCTTAAAGGGGACCTGTGACTTCTCCTGCTTCAGTAAATACTTGGATTCCCCATAAAATAACAATTCTGGAGCATCTTTTCTTTTAACCTTATGTTGTACTGTTCCTCTGCTAATCCTACTAAACATGTATAAATTAATTGATAACTGGGTAATACCATTCTCCATCTCACAGGGGTGTCTGGGATTGGTACATTGTCAGACTTTGGAGGGACACAAATTCCCAACAGGAAACATCCAGTTCTCAATTTGTTCATAAACTTGTAGGAGTAATAAAGGAGGAACGGCATAACACAGAGTCATAAGTAGAGATGGGTGAACTGGCCCGTAGCGAGCCGAGTTCGACACAAATATTCCAAATTGTTAATTTTTTATGAAACCGAACAAATAGAGATTCATCTTGAGTGAACTGAAATGACCACCACATTATACTCTGGGGTCTCTTGGCATGCCCATGTGACTGCTGGTGGTTCATTCACAGGACTCTGCGTTGAACCTGGGTGCATCACATGACCAGTAGAGCACCAGACACTGCCCTCCCCTAGGCCTCCACTTATTATACTCTAGAGTCTTAAGAGACCCCAGGGTATAATGCGTTGGCCACTTTAGTTTGCCCAAGATGAATCTCCATTTGTTCAATTTCTCGTAAAGCCTACAATTTGGAATATTCGGGTCGAACCCGACTCGGTACAAGCTGGTTCATCCATCTCTAGTCTTCACCATAGCAGTAAATAGAATGACTCTCTGACTATGGGTGATTGAAGGGTGCTCAGGCGGGAGAAGAAATTGACATCATGAATGTGTATGTGCCGACCATTGGGCCCCAGATGGGAGTACCAACAGAGCATCCCTGAGTGCAGTCCATGTTTTGATTATGCAAAAGGAGTCTAAAACTGTTATTATCGATAACTACAATAGGAGACTACAATTCTTGTTGGAGTGTCCCTTTAAATGGCACAAATGCCTATGCTAAGTAGTAGCAGTAAGAGTAGAATTGTTATTGAATTTTTATTACAGCAAATTTCTCTTCTGCTAATTGGCACCACTTGTAATCCTTGCCCCGCTAGTGAAATCTTCTGTATCTAATTTCCTCGGTATTTTTATGAAGGTGTGATGCATATATTAATGCTTAATACTGCCTAGCCCAGGAAGCTGCGCACATTCCTCTACCAGCAGATCAATGCTAAATAAATACTCCGCAAATGAATTCAAAGCCATAATTCCTGTCAAAATAGGAAAATAGGGAGAAAAATGTGATTATCTCAAATCTGTCTACTGACGGGATTTTGTTCATTCTCCTTATTAACTCTTAAAAGGAACTTATCATAACATGTTATAGACATGTACATATTTATAAATGAATAGTGCGAGTGAATATAAGAAACTTTGTAATGTATCTTATTTAAAAAATCTGTTTCCTTTTCCATTTATTAGGTTGCTCTGCATTCTCCTATCCATCTCCATACTCAGATCACACACAAGAAGTCTATGGAGAGGGGAAGAGGAGGCTGTCAATTGACTTATTGCCGCATTCTGTGCCATGGTAGAGTTTTATCTTTAAAGTGTAACGTCTCTGCTTGTTCTGGTCTCTGCGCCACCCTCTGATCTCACACTGCGGCGCAGGAGGCGTGTTCAGTTTGATTCCTTGCTTAAGGTTCTTGTTGCTTAGTCTGAACACTGTCCTAGTACTACTCTGTAATTGAATTTCAGCCACACCCGTCTCCTGCACCTTTGTTTCTCTCCGCTCTTCTAACAGTTAATCTTAGCCTTGCTGTGTGATTGACAGCCTGTCTATAAATCAAGTCTGGGGCAGGTCCTGAACTTCCTATATACAAGCCCTCAGCCTGCACAGGTCTGATGGCTATTGCGACTCTGTCCTGTGACTTTGTTCCTTTTTTGCTGTGCTCTTCCTATTGTATTGTATTCTGACTTCTGACCTTTGGCTTCCTTTGTTATGACTCTTTAGTCAATTTGGTACTGCTTTGTCCCTCTGGTTTTGACCCTTGTCTTGTCTCCTCTTCTGTGCCAAGTTGTTCCTGTCATTAGGACAATGAGACAAGTAGGCAGGGACAGGGGCTGGGTCTAGATTAGGGCTCTCTGTCTCTGTCATTACATTGTTTCTGCAGCAGCACTGGGGAAAAGTTCAACTGGCAATTCCCTTACAGAAAGGCTACCGTGTCAAAAAAGCTCTCTCGGTCACAGTTTAGCAGAGTTCTTTTTTTCTAGTAGCTCTCCTGTCCATAGACTTCTATGTAAAAAGTAACTTAACCTGATAAATAGAGAAGGAAACTGATTTCTTTAATAAGATATACTGCAAAGTTTTTTTTATATTTACCTGTACTATTCAATTATTAAAAGTTGTTTTATAGTTGGTGGTACTATAAGTGACCCCATCATGTTAAAATTGCAGTCTAATATAAGGCAGAATGTTATTGTTATTTATCTAGAAAAGCCATGGAGGGGAAAGAAATACCATGTTCTTCTGGCTTTTTGAGGCAAAACCTAGCACTCTAAGATCTCCTGCATTCAGCCGTAATGCTTTCAGAATTTCCGGACCATATTACAGCCCCAAATCCAGGTTCTAATGTCCCAAACTTACAACATGATAGATCCCCATACTGTTGTAAGTTCGGGTCATTTGACCTACAGGATGGAATCGGAGACGTAACATGGTCTGGAAAATCCAAGCACATTCCGAACATGTGCAGGACGCCTAATCTTTGCTATGGAGATCTATCTCTGCTTTACTGGCCAGATAGTTTTTGAGGTTTTTTTGGTGGTTCAAGAATACACATTTTATTCATATTAGACCTAAAAAGTAAAATATTCAGTATAGGAATGCTCATAAATGTTGTATTGCAATTCAAATAGGTCACAACACCCCGGGTCCTACAGTTAAAAGAAAGTTCTTGCCTGTACTGAAACATAAGACATAAATCAAAAAAGTTGCCGGGTTATTTTAGTTTCACAAAGATTCCTCTGCTTGGCATAAATACAGTCCCTGCAGTGCCTTCTGGATAACAATGTCTCCTGGGTACAGCTACATTTATGCACTTTGGTAGTTTATGTGGCAATTATCCCTTCTCTGAGCATGTGGGAATAAAATAAAAATACATATATAATGGTGGCAGGGAAATGGTGGTCTGAGCTCCGGTGCCTCTGCGTGAGATTACTGTCATCCATGAAATGCTGCTTCTTCCTGGATCAAAATAACCTAAATGTACTAAGAGTGCTCTATTATAAGCTGAACGCTGACGCTTTTTGCATTTTTTGCATGTTTCTTGCACAGAGTCATACGGAAATTACCGCTTGATGTAAGCAATCATCCCAACTCTGATGAAGTCTACTTGTTGCCAAAAGCTAAGTGATTGTTAACTCTTATATGATGTATACAAACCAGTCAACGAGAGATGGCAAGAAGACGAGAAGCTTTTTATAGGTTGTATACAACACACGTGGACAAAATTGTTGGTACCCCTCGTTTAATGAAAGAAAAACCCAGAATGGTCACAGAAATAACTTGAATCTAACAAAAGTAATTTGCCAAACTACATGTTGACAAGCCACAAAGCTTCTGGGAGAATGTCCTATGGACAGAAGAGACAAAAATCGAAATTTTTGGCAAGGCACATCAGACGGAGAAATGAAGCCTATCTTGAAAAGAACACTGTCCCTACTGTGACACATGGAGGAGGCTCTGTTATGTTCTGGGGCTGCTTTGCTGCATCTGGCACAGGGTGTCTTGAATCTTTTGCAGGGTACAATGAAATCTCAAGACTATCAAGGGATTCTAGAGAGAAATGTGCTGCCCAGTGTCAGAAAGCTTGGTCTCAGTCGCAGGGCATGGGTCTTGAAACAGGATAATGACCCAAAACACACAGCTAAAAACCCCCAAGAATGGCTAAGAGGAAAACATTGGACTATTCTGAAGTGGCCTTCTATGAGCCCTGACCTAAATCCTATTGAGCATCTTTGGAAGGAGCTGAAACATGCCGTCTGGAAAAGGCACCCTTCACACCCGAGACAACTGGAGCAGTTTGCTCATGAGAAGTGGCCAAAATACCTGCTGAGAGGAGCAGAAGTCTCATTGACAGTTACAGGAATCGTTTGCAGGGATTGTGCAACAAAATATTAAGTTAAGGGAACCATCATTTCTGTCCAGGCCTGTTTCATGAGTTTTCTTTTTTAAAAAATTCTGTTGAAGTCTAGTTGGAAAGCAATGTCTGACTTTCATTTGTTCATTTGTTCATTTTCATAGAATTTTTATATATTATTACATTTGTCAGATTCAAGTTATTTCTGTGACCATTGTGGGTTTTTCTTTCAGTAAACGAGGGGTACCAACAATTTTGTCCACGTGTGTATATCTAGAGTTTGGTGTGTTTGGAAACCAACTGGTTTCAGCAATGGTTTTTGGAGGGGGAAGGAATCAAATTTTGGGTAACCAACTTTGGATGAATTTCGAAGGAAACAAAAGATAGATATCAGAATACATTAAGATGTAGTCATGGATCATAATTGTGGGCAAGTGGACCAGAGCTAATATAAGCCAAAGTAATTGTGCGTGTGGGGGAGGGTATGCTACCTATCCATGCTCTGTCAGGTGACGTTGTTATCCCCAGTGAGGGTGCAAAGATGACTAGGTGTGCTGAGTTAGATTGATCTTGTAGAAATTCTAGAAGACAATGGAACAGTCAAGCTTTGATATCTTGTAGCTGGACAATCGAAGAGAGCCGTGATACTA
The DNA here is from genome assembly GCA_947044405.1 of Leptodactylus fallax. Classification (NCBI taxonomy): domain Eukaryota; kingdom Metazoa; phylum Chordata; class Amphibia; order Anura; family Leptodactylidae; genus Leptodactylus; species Leptodactylus fallax. The sequence continues at coordinate 5,670,026 of CAMRHE010000068.1, read as the reverse complement.
CACCCACATGGGGTTTTCAGTACCGCTCTATTGATTGGCGTTCATATGGAGCTATACATAGGTTTTATATGATGGATGACGTATAAATCAGAAAGTCAAAAATCATACCATGTCCCATTGGAGAATGTATTACGAAGCTGCACTATACTGTCCATAAGGGAGTCTATTACCTTAATACGGCACTGTACAGAACGTTATATGGAGGACCACAGAGGGTTAACTATGCAGTCATCGCAGGAATTCTCATGGTATATGTGAACGTGATATTTTGTTTTATGGTTATGCTTTTACTTGTTTTAAGCACAGTTTTAAAATCCCTGTAGAGAAACCTACCGAAGACGTTCCTTGAGCTCAGACACAAACCACCACGAACACAACCTCATCCGGAGATGCTCCCATTATGTTGAATGATTATGAGTCAAGATACCAAAATTACATTTAATACTTGTCATACTAAACTCTTCTCCTAGAAATCCTGGTAGCCCATGAGGCAGTTAAGTGTCATAGTAGTCCGGGGAAGGTCTGGATGAAGTGCACAGAATAGAAGCCCTCAATGCTCAAAGCAGCTATAACCTCATGTAGTCTTACACAATATACACAGATTGCACATTACGTCTGCATTTCAGCTATTTTAAGTTCCCTCTAATATTTTTTCAAGAGCGCTCCATATCCTCCGGAGTATGTGTGCTTCTGTTTCAAAGACTTTTACAAGATTTATCAAAGTAGAGCGAGAGTAAGCAGACTTCTGACTATTATATTGTAACCTAAGGGCTTGCAGAATAAAGATACAAACATACTGAGCACATCATTGGTCAGGGTTATTATGGATAATGGATGTGAATCTACTGTACCTGCAGTACTGTGTAAAAGCAAAGATAAAACATCATAATAACACAAACCTCGGTTTTCCTATATCTGAGTTGAGGTGCCAACGATTTTAAAAGAATTTGTCCAGGAATAGAAAAACATGGCGGCTTCCTTCCAAAGACTCACCACAAGTTGGGTCTGGTGTTGCAGTTCGGCTTTATTGAAGTGAACAGGGTTGAGCTGGAATACCACACACTACCTATGGGCAGTTGTGGTGCTCTAATTGCGGGAAACCCCTTGAATGACCTTGTCCTTGCCATAAAGACAACTCCCTTCTCTAGAAAATAAAAAAAAAATCCATGCTTTCAGTCATTTGCTAGTTGAGTGGTATAGTTCCGGGAATAAGCTGAATGGGCAATGTAAAACATGGGCAGGCTGAGCCTATCAGAGTGGGAGCTGCTCTTTTTTATGACTGTACACTTGGCTTATCCATTGAGGTTACCTCTTGGATTAGTCCTGATATAGGTGACAGCTGGCCTGGGGCTACAAGACACTGGTGAAAAGTTACAGAATGGTCAGGTACAGTCCGAAGTCAGGATTAGTAGAATATATACAAATACAGCAATCAGGCAGAAGTTCAGACTGGGGTCATCCACTGGAAATCAGCAAAGCAAAGTCAGTATTATTATACAGGAAATCAGACAGAACACAGTAGCAGAAAGCCTAGCAGAAACTATCATGAACCTATATTGCTCAGTCACAGCCCTGCACGTCAGGAATCCTTACATACATAATGATGGAGTAGGCTGGGATACAAAAATATGCTGAACTCCCTGCCCCTTTAAGGGCCATAGAGGGCCAGCATGTACACCCTATAGACAGTGATAAGAGAAGGGGATGAGGAAGAGCACAGGCAGCAACAAGGAGGAGGTGCACATCAACGGGGCTGGAAGGTAACAGGGGCAGCTACTAGAGAGGAGAAGTATGGCAGAGACAGGGAAATGCCATTGTTACACTCCCAAACCACTAATAATAGCCCCAACATTGTCAAAAAATGCAGGAATATTCTTGTTTTTGCTAATTATATTATGGAGAATCTGGAATTCTTACAGTAGGATAAGACTGACTCATGATAGAACTAGAAGATCAACCTATGAGATGCATCCTGCAACAATATAACGCAGCATGTTACAACAGGCCCATGGTGTCCAGCAGACAGTCGAAAAGGTCTAAAGATAAGGGTAACGGACAACAGATGTGAACACGCTGTGCTACCCAACCAGTTTGACTTTGGGCTACTCCTGAGTGCATTGTCTATCACCAGATTGCTACCTCTAAGAGTAGTTGTGGTACAGGTGGCAGCTGACCCAAGACCAGAGAGATGCCACTGCACAGCACCATAGGGTCAGGCAAAGAATAGTCGAATCTGGTCTAAAGGGCAGGCAGCGGAGCTGAAGAGTCATAAACAGTCAAGGTCAAGATCAATAAAAACCCTAGCAGAAATCTAGAACACCAGATCCAATATTGTTCGGACGCTGTACTGGAGGCTTAGCGCATTTGGGCTAAGGACTTTCTGGGATTGGCTGGAAAGGTACGCAGGTTTGCAAGTTAACCTGTTAAGTTGATAAGAGGGAGCAACAGCAGCAGGAGGAAATACACAGCAACATGAAGAGTCAGCAACTAGACAGTATGAACCAGAGGTAAGCCGGTGACTGAGTATTCTGGAAGAGAAGGCTAACTGGCGCGCCATTCCGTGGCTGACTTTAGAGCAAATCACTTGTCTCTAGAAGCTATGAATTTTTTTTATTTATTGCTCATAAATATCTATTAGTATGAACCAGGGGTTATGGGGTGCACCCTCATTGCCCATATTGGGGAACAAGTTATTCCAATGTAACGCAACACGAATGACTTCCAGTCACATCAATAGGAGCTAAATAAATTGCTCTCCCTTTTATTGTCTTCTATAATACACTGCAGTTTATGTGCTCTGATGTTTAATAGCTAAAGAAGAGCTCCGAGGTCTCCGAGTGCAGACGTTTCTACAGATAATGGGTCTATGTGAGATGAGAAGTCAAATGGTGACCTTCATCTCCGCTGAGATATAATCATTGCTAAGAACTGAAATATGCTTTGCAGGGATGAGGATAGAGCAATAAGTCCACTTCTGGTCTGTGAGTATGCTATGGCTTTGTGTATTCATTATCCTTGAGTCTGGTATAAATACAATCACATTGGTCGTCATGGTGATCGCCATGGTATCGCCATGACTTTAGACTTCTGCCTCCCTGCACTTGGACCCCCACTGATCATGACCCCCAGTGTCGTCTTATAATGGACTGATGGTTGCGCACTGCCTTTCCATTTGATCCCAATGGAATTAATGCAGAAAGTCAAGAGCTGTCCCAGCCATCTGAGGTAGTCACCTAAAGATTGAATAGAGTGGCAGCACACATGAGTACGGGTCCTGTACAAGTGAATGGAGAAACCCATACACACACAGTCATCTCTCAAGATGGGGGTCAGGGGATTCTCATTCTCAAGAGAGAAAGATCCATGGTTGATGTGTTTCCACTGCCAGGACCCCCATTACTCACAAGAACAAGGGTCCCATCAAGGTCGTAGCTATAGGGGGTGCAATGGTAGCAGTTGCTCAGGTCCTGGATCCTGAGGGGCCAAAAAGGTCCCTTTGATACATTATACCAGTATTTTAAATGGCACAAGGTAGGTAAGGGCCCCATTACAGATTTGGCATTGGGGCCGAATGATGGAGAGCCCAACCGCTAAAAGAGTGGTTACCCGTGGACAATAGTGGACCCCATAGACTATAATGGAGACTGCTGTTTTTATATTGAAACTGGTGGAGAGAAAAGTTCTGTTCTTTCAGTTGATTTCTGGAGGTTTCTGCGGCAGAGACTCCAACACAGGTGTAAATTTAGCCTTAGGAAATACGGCTACATCATTCAATTTCGTTGACTTCAATGGGAGCTAAGCTGCAGTACCAGAGCTTCCAGCTCTGTGCACTGTATAGTATGGAAGCAGTCCCATACATCACATCTGAATGAGGGCCACCAGTCAGCCCTCTACCGACTAGATATGTATGTCCTATCCTAAGGAGCACCCATAAACTAAAACTTCTTGGACAATCCCTTTAATGTGGTCAGTTTTCCGGACCAGCTGAGGCACACTGAGAAATCTTCCCACTCCCAGGTCTTTGTCCCTGCTAAATTTGATCTGAAGACTATATAATCTTTAGAAGGCGTCAGTAAAAAGTAGAAAACATCTCCGTGTTTGTGCACCTGGCAGTGACTTTATCATCGATACCACCATAAATTCATTTAGTCTAAATCTAATAATTTGCCGTCTTTCTCTTCACACGGTTTGGCACTTTGGCAGCTTGCACTTAAATTATAAAACCTGGGCAGGTGAGGAAATGGCACTCATCAAATTTGGAGAGTTTTGACATTTTCTAGAATAAACCTTTTTAAAAAATACACAGTGAAGTCATTGCTGAAAGGGCAATATCAATCAGGGACGGAATTTAAAGCAGTCGCTGAATACAACACGCTGTCAGGAAGGAGCGGGAGCGTGACTGCAATTATTTATTTCATTAGATTTAGGTATAGGATGGTTAATAGTTACAAGTAAAAAAGAGGTTTAGGGGAAATCAATAAATTGTTCTTAAAGAGGTTGAGTCAAATTTACTAGATTTACCTATTCACATTCAGTACTAAAGAGTAGCTGAATACGGCGCTTAGCTATCTCCGGCAGGGCACCTGTGCGACGTCAGACCCCAGACTTATCACCTATGCAGTGTAAACATGGCACAACCCCTTTAAATTGTGATGGTTATACAGTAACGATTCACTTTAGATTGTTTCTGCACAAGAGCATGGAGCCATAATACATGTGTACGAATAGTTACATAGTTACATGTTCGTTACATAGTACACATTCAGGGGAATTTATCAAGACTGGAATATCCTATGCCAGTCATCCTCTATGTCAGGGTGGAGATATGACTACTTTATTAAATATTCTGTCTTCTGTGTGTCAGGAACTCAGTCTATGCCAGCTAGCGTCTACTGTAGATTTGAGCCATGATATAAGACAATTTCTGGCAGAAATAATGATAAAACAGAGGGTGGTTTGTGGCTTGTGGGAAGTCACACCTTGCCCTGTTAAGACCCACCTCATGTTAACGTCAAAAATCACAATTTTTGTAGCAAAATCCTCTGTGCACCAAAAAGTTTGATACCAGAAACTGGAGGAAGATCATTGATAAATTCACCCCATAAACTTCTACAAGTCTTATTGTACCATAGGTCTCCAATGGGGCTCCATTTCAAATTTTATGCTGGGGCCCAAGAGCTTCAAGTTATGACTCTAGAGATCACAATATGAATTTTTGCACTGGGGTTAACAAACCTTTAGCTGTGCCCAAGTCCAGGCCATAATCCAATAGAAATACGGCAGGATCTGAAGTATCATGTTCACACCAGATAGCCTTCCAACATACATGCCATGAATAATTCTATAACAGTCAATAAGCCAACTCCCTCCATGCCAATGTGCAAGTTAACGTAGTTTCCACAAATATTTGTTTGGAAATCTTTGCTACTTAAAGGGATTACCAAAGTTGTGAAAGCATAGATTATCAGAACTCTACTCCAGAAAAGATTTAGAGAGTCAGATCATTCGATCAAGAAAGCATGTAAAGGTTTGTTATTTTATGACCTAGATAAAGGTCTGTCTACATTTTAGGCCAAATTTGACTACTAGTCTAGAGCAAGGTCTCCTGTGTAGGTAGAGTGTCGGGAACTACCTAATCTTTTTCTACCTGGCAGTTGTCACATCTCTCCCCACCAAACTATACTACCTTATTCCTCAAAGAAAGAGAGAGCTACTGATCGTATCATTTCTGTCTTATCCAGAGGATGGAGGAGTGCAGTGATATAGTTGGTGAGTTTATACACTAATAAGCTGTATAGTTTCCCAGGCTAACAATAACTATATATATTGTCTGTGTGTGCTGTGTGCATAATCTCCAGTGTATCTTATGATTTACTGCTTCACACTGCTCTTCTGTCTCCTGCTTATAAGAACTGACAGGGAGAAACCAATTACAATCAGGAGGAAGGAGAGACAGACTGAAGCTACATCATGTAGGACACAGTGTGAGTTAAGGGACCGAAGCTCTGTGTTACTGAGCTATAACTTGCTGCCCTTAGGACTGCAGAGCAAATGCAGAGTGAAGAAACTGTGTGCCCTCTTTTAAAGGGAATGTAAGCTGAATTAGTGAAACCATATCATAGGAATTAAGGAAGGAATTAAGATATCAGAAAACCCATAAATGGTACACCAAGTAAAATAGGTATACACAAGGCAAATGGAAGAGAATCACATTATTCCTTTAAGACTATCTGGTGATGCAATATACAGATAAAGAATAGCTGGACCGCTTCTTTAAGAATTCACAAACTTTATATTTTTTAAAGCAAAAACACATCAAACTTCTTCTATACATTTTGTAGTACATAGATGGCACTACAGTAAAGTTAGGGATGACTTCTAGATCCTTGGCAAACAGCTGAAGTCAAATACGACTCACGATTGATTGACATTGGAATTACAGCCTTCATCTACACAAACACAACTTTATTAATACAAGGTGTTCAACAAATCTGAAAAGATAAAACTGTTAGCAAATACAATTTCCAACCACCAACCAAGAGACCAATTAGATGTGGCGAAGTGTTGGGATACAGTAAATCATTCCCACTTAGAGATCAGGACAGTGTTCTAAGTAAATATTCCTGGAGGAGTTAGTACATTGGTGATGTGGTGGTTGTGTGTGGTGTACAGACATCTTTAGAAAGCAGATCGTTCATCTTAGTGCTCTCATATTGAAATGAATGAAGAGGAAGGTAATGAAGATAAATTGGATAGCAGAGATTAAAGACTCTAGAGAAGAAAGGGTTTATAAATAAAGAGGTCTGGCTAAAATTACTTTCCTGTATGGACGCCAAAGCTGGAAACCAGGGAAGTAAAATGCTCCAAGGCTTCAAGGATCAAAGAGGAACTCCACCCAAAGACTCCAACTGTAATTTGGTGCATCTGGTAGCATTATAGTGCCAAGTTTCTTAAAGGAATTGTCCATTTTGGACAAGACTTTTTTTTTTTGTGAGGCACAGCTAAAAACATACTGATCAAGGGTTAATGTAACATGGCGTGCTTGTGATCTTCTGCAGTAGAAAGGCATTATCTTCTGTAAGTGAAGAGTCTACAGTCAAGAGGAAAACCATGTACACCTTCTTAAAATTCTATGGTTGCAGATATCAAGGCATAAAAAAAAACATCTGGTCCTTACAACAGTCTTACAATTAGGTAAGTACAAACTCAGATGAGCAACAACAAATGGATAAATTATACTGTATTTAACAAAACAAGGTCAAAATGCAGAGGTAGTTTATGAAAAAGTAAGTACACACTTATTGCATTTCATAGGAATTAAGAGGGTAAGTGACATCCAGATACTGCCAATCAAATGCCCTTGATTAGTTGATCATCAGCAAGTGTGACCAGCTCTATAGAAGCAGATATTTTGGCAGTTTGCTGGTCTGGCATGTGTTAATATAATACCAAGGAGGAAAGACATCAGCAATGATCTTAGAGAAGCAATTGCTGCCTATCAATCTGGGAAGGGTTATAAGGCTTGAAAAACAACTTGAAGTCCATCATTCATAAGTGGAATATATTTAGGACAGTTAACAGTAGTAGACATCCCAGCAAATTCACCCCAAGGTCAGACCATGCAATGTCCTGAAAAATCCAAGAGCTAAATCTAAGATTCTATTGGCATGGTAAATGTTCCAGTTAAAAGCTCTGGTCATGGAGCAGTTAAACATTCCAGACCAGCGTGAAGTTACCGCATTATTTCTTATTCTTCTATTATTGTGTTCAAATTTAGCAATTTTTTTGTTTATCTGTTTTTCACTCCTGATGTTAATGACAAACCATAATCATGCAATCAGAGTTCCAGTAAATTGGTTCTCAACGTTACATGCATAAAATACACTTGATTTGACATCTCAAATGATTTTCATTCAGAATGGTTCGATGCCAGCAGGTTCCTATCAGGGCTTTATAGGCTTCTGTATAGATTGGAAATATTATTTTAACTGCTAATGTGTCATATAGTCAGTAGAGCATTGCTTTGTGTTCTCTTGACTTATGCTGAGTGATCGCACCATGCCATGAATAGCGGAATTAACAGCAGTTGTTAGATTTTTCACATCACTGAATGGTCCTGATCATTGACAACTCTGTAACCGATCTCCTTAAAGAAATCCATCTTAAACTCCATGTTTACCCAGCACCATCTGAATGACTCGTGTTAATCCATATAATGTGTACAGCACCTGTCAACAAAAATCAACCAAGTAAAGCACATACGTGGGTCTACCGAAAAGAAGAGCCTCTTTGTATTTGTCCATTATATTATTGATGAATACCTATAAGTATTTTTTTTGTTAACCACCCACTTATAAAATGGTATTTTTCAGGTCTGAATTCAAGAACTGAACAGAGACCATAAGTGGCCCGTAGAATAGGGAGACAAGTAGTTCAAGGAAGTCCTACTTTGCCACCATCTGAGTCAGAAAATATCAGCAAGACATTCCGACTGATCGTTCCTCTTTGTTTGCAAAGTTTTGGAACTGGGAGGAAGCCAATGTTATCTTCTATATGAGCCCTATTGCAGCTGCCTGCACTTCCACCCATATATGGCATCTATCGTCATTTTTTTCCACTGTGCCCAATTATCTTCAATGAGTGGTTCTCGCTTGAAGAAGAGCTCCAATCTGGGTTGGACTTTAGACTAGGCTTTTGTCCTTGGTCAATCTAAATCAAGGTTCCATATCAAGGTGACAGCAAATGCAAAGGATGACTGAAGTGGGAGTGGTAAGAAAGGTGTATACAAAGTTTGCAAGGATAATGCATACTGTAGCTATAGCATAATAGCCAACTTTTGCCAATGGACATCCATGACCTTGCCCTTTAGCAAAGTCCCATCCCCTCTTGAAGCATGAAACACCACCATTGTTGTGATATGGACATGCAATGTACCAGTCATGCCCCTTTTTGTGATGTGACAGTCACATACTGTAATGTGCCCATGTAATGTATAATATGATTGAGAGCCCAAAAGATGTGGGAGCATTTCGCCAGGATCGGAAGGTCTGCCCACTCTGTGAGGTCACTACTTTTTGCGGGAGCCTCCGATATGTTTAGAGACAGTTGGCAACTATATTATTTCAATCCCACCCGTTAGGTACAGCACTGCTAATAACGTAGGGGATGGAGAGCCAGTAAGGTGGGCCCATGTATCTAGAAAGGCATCGAGGTCTTATAGATAGAAGCCGATGCAGATGTTACACTGGGGCTCAGGTCTTCACGTTTCGCCACTGCCCCCTAGACTTAGAGGCTCAGATGCCAATGCAAAAATATATCTCAGAAATGTACCGGGCTCAAACTGTGATTCAGTATTGTACATTTGAACTCATGATGATACATTATATCATTAAATCAATATCCACACTTTCTTCTATGCGGATTGAACTAAGAATTGTGAATTTCTAGGTCATCTCTGGAGACGGGAAAAAAAAAAATCAATGCCTGGAATATGCGCTCTCATTTAGTATAAAGTCTGCAATTGCAATATGCACAAGCTTCCATTTATCCCATATGGCTGAATTTGCAAAGCAAGTAGCAAAGCAAGGGGTTTTGGCTTTAGAGATGAAAAATGTAGAATTCATAAATGTCTGACCTGCATTCTTATCACCTGTCTTTGTGCCCGACAGACTTCATTTTTTAACTTTTACAGATTTCGCTCTCATTATCCACCAAGAATTGCCATCTCAGCAGATTCACCATAAGGTGTTATACGACTACCCGCTTCACATGGCGCAATTATCATCAAAAGTTTCTCGTCACCATTTATTACTATGGATGTAGCAGATATTTCCTTTAGTGATATCTCATGTTATGTATAATAGGTTGTAGCAATAAAATATATGCTGTACACGTGTCCGCCATTGTAAATTCAATAACTGAAGTTGAAGTTTTCGAAAATAATATGATAAGGAAGAGGGGGTCGGCTTTATATTATATGTGCCCCTTCCATATGGTGTGTTGCCATGGAGTATACAAATAACCATGTCAAAGAGTGCCCAATTATAAGTGCCAAACAGTATCAGTGTTGGACTGGCCCACCCGACTACCAAAGGATCCCTTGGTGAGTCCAGGCTCTAACACAAAGATGGTCCAGCAGAAGACATCGATATTTTAAGGGTATTATGGGCTATTTCTAAGGGGTGGACAAACCAGAATTTTCTCTGGTGGTCCTCAGGATCTTCAGTCTGACACTGAACATTATGGTGGATAAATATCTTCCATTTTCCATGTTCTTGGGTGTAGAAGACCAAGATACATGTAAAGGCATAGAAGCTTTGAGGACCCATGGAGGCACAGTGTGGTTCCATACATGTGACTGGTGCACTCTCACAAATGACCTATAGGCGGACAAACTGTGGCAATGTATAGCCACTCAAAGACCAATACCTACACAATAGGGTAGGCTGAATAGCCTACCATCACTTTGGCATAACCTAGTTGAGGTCCCAACTCCTAAACCACACTGTAGAGTCATGCCAGATCATTGAACTGCAAAATTTTTTTCTTGATACCTTCCAAGATTTGCATCTTCATTACCGGGATAAGTCTGATCCCTAAGCCACCCAAAGTGCTGAAAAATGGGCTGAAACGCTCACTCTTATGTAAACTTTTATGAGCACCAACCACTTTGTAAACATTTCGGAGAGCAATCCCACAAAAGCACAGTACATTTGGGTGGTATGGCATCTCTTACAGACTTATAGCCAGTCATTTTTACTGGCTCACACTAACGTACTCAAAGGAGGGCATGACCTTCAAGCTGGCCCACCCCTTTTTCTTAATAATGTACAGTACTAAATAGTTGAAGATGGAAGTATCCATAATTTTTTTTAAATTTAATATGATTTTTAACATAATTGGGGAATTTCTTTATCAGGTGTAATTGTGGAGCATCATTGGCGCATGCCCCTTTTCTTCACCAAAGATGCGCCACATCCATCATTGTGAACATCCCTCGAAAACGGGGCTAGCTAGGGCGGGGACATCATGATTGTAAGCTATATATTAAAGATGGCCTCTTGTAACCACTTATATGTACAGAAAGTATAGAGTGTCTACCCAACTTGTGGTCACTCAGACAGGCACACCATTAGCCACTATATGGTGCCTCATTAGGGCACTGTATTAAAGGGGTTGTTCAGGACTTGAAAACATGGCTGCTTCCTTTTTCTCAGGAAGTGACATCATGTCCGTCGGTCACATGGCCATGCTGCAGCTCAGTCCCATTCATTTCAATGGGATGTAGATGTGGCATTGCCATATGACCTATAGACGTGATGTCACTTCCTGAGAAGAAGAAAGCGGCCATGTTTTCGAAGTCCTGCACAACCCCTTTAAGTAGGTCTTCTTCCCCAGTAGCAATGCTGGCAGAGATACATTCCTAGTCCTAATATTCTTCTATAAGAGCATGCCATGATTTATTTTATTATCGGAGACATGTTGGTGTGCGGTACGAACCCTGACACATTTTTGGGTACTGTATGTCATGGTACTTGTATAATAGGGCTTTTACATAGCAGTAATTCTTTCCATACTGAATGACACTCTTGTAAGAGCAGGAATAAGGGCGACACTCCATTCAGTCACCACCTAGTCTTTATCACTCCACTTTCTTCCTCCACAATGCCCCTGTCAATGGCTGCATTGCACCAAGCACCTTTGGAAACCTTTTAGAATTTCAATAAGAGGCAGGTCCGGCCGCTGTAACTTAGCACAAGTCTGTTATTATTGTGCCTCAGCTTCTTTAAATTGTACATTTTATGCGAGCCAGATCCCGTGTCACAATGGCGAATGACTCAAATTGTAGGACTCACGGAAGCTGAATGATAAAGAAAAGGAACGTTTTAATCCCGCAGTTGTCTCTCTCCGGACGTACGCCTTTATAGGACACGGCATAGGACTTGTATAACAACAGGGGCCCTTTACATTCGATAAGACATTTTGCTTTACTAAAAGCGCCAATTACCAGCGTAGAAATGCAGCTGGCTTCTCCGGGGTTCCTTGCGGATTTAGATTCACTTAGAAGTCAGTCTATTATGGAGAGCTACTCTATAGATAATCACTGCCTTCAGGTACAAACAAACATATTTATAGCAATGGGTAAGATGGAAGAAAGCCGAGGGGGACTTAGCACAGCTGTATCTAGGATCCATCCGGGCAGCTTTTAGCGTCCATTATAGAGACAAAGTAGGTTAGAAATCTGGCACTTAAAGGGAAAGTGTCACCATGTTTGCTTTTTTATTTATTAAAACCAGATAGTGAAATCTATCACCTTTTTCTAGTCTTTCATTTTGGCATATTTGATGAAGGCTTCCTCGCTCCGTCACCCGGCTATGGTGGTAGTAATGCTATATATGTGAGGGCAGGTCAGTCAAGGGAGAAACATAAAGGTCTTTGGTAACTATTCAAGAAGTTCTCAAATGTTGAACAAAAATCTGACCACCTGTTCTACACAGAATTTTAGAAGTCACTGGTGCCTTAAAGCCAAAAACCTTCAACACTGTTCAAAATTACCATAGATCTCAGATAAATCTGTAAAGTGCTGTGATAAGACCCGCCCCCGAGGAGCACCCACACAAATCAAGACAATATATCCGCACAATTCTATGACATCTCCCACAAGTAACAATAGGCACTAAAGTTCTTACCTTTTGACGTATCTCTTCTTCCATTTTGACTGGAGAACCCAGCTCTGCCACTTGCTTCACCCCTTCACTAGCATATCCGCCATATTCCCACAGAACATATTCCTTAGAGTGTGAACCTCCAATAATCGCAGACCAGTGATTGGCCCTCCCTGGAAAGAAGGAAACAAGAACATTTGTCCTAATTACATACTGTATGGTGGGAGAGATGACAAAAACATGTGCAACAGAGGAATTCTTCTAAATATGTACAATAATAGGAAGGAAAAAGATGAAAAAAAAGAATTAAGGCAATTTATTTTGTTGACCTAGAATGGTTAATGACAAAATGATTTACTATAGGAATCCAAGGAACAAAACTAAAGACATACAAAAAGTGCAGCTATAGCAGATGCAGAGGTGATAGTTGTACATGATAGATTTTGGATTCTGCTTTGGGGCCCAGGAAGCTTTAAAAGAAGTCTGTCAACAGAACCACGCATATCAACTAAGCCCTGCAGATAGATAGGTTAGTGTCACCAGAACCAGCATATCACCCCAGCCCTGCAGATAGATAGGTTAGTGTCACCAGAACCAGCATATCACCCCAGCCTGCAGATAGATAGGTTAGTGTCACCAGAGCCAGAATATCACCCCAGCCCTGCAGATAGATAGGTTAGTGTCTCCAGAACCAGCATATTACCCCAGTCCTGCAGATAGATAGGTTAGTGTCACTAGAACCAGCATATCACCCCAGCCCTGCAGATAGGTAGGTTAGTGTCACCAGAACCAGCATATCACCCCAGCCCTGCAGATAGATAGGTTAGTGTCACCAGAACCAGCATATCACCCCAGCCCTGCAGATAGATAGGTTAGTGTCACCAGAACCAGAATATCACCCCAGCCCTGCAGATAGATAGGTTAGTGTCTCCAGAACCAGCATATCACCCCAGTCCTGCAGATAGATAGGTTAGTGTCACTAGAACCAGCATATCACCCCAGCCCTGCAGATAGATAGGTTAGTGTCACCAGAACCAGCATATCACCCCAGCCCTGCAGATAGATAGGTTAGTGTCACCAGACCCAGCATATCACCCCAGCCCTGCAGATAGATAGGTTAGTGTCACCAGAACCAGCATATCACCCCAGCCCTGCAGATAGATAGGTTAGTGTCACCAGAACCAGAATATCACCCCAGCCCTGCAGATAGATAGGTTAGTGTCACCAGAACCAGCATATCACCCCAGCCCTGCAGATAGATAGGTTAGTGTCACCAGAACCAGAATATCACCCCAGCCCTGCAGATAGATAGGTTAGTGTCACCAGAACCAGCATATCACCCCAGCCCTGCAGATAGATAGGTTATTGTCACCAGAACCAGCATATCACCCCAGCCCTGCAGATAGATAGGTTAGTGTCTCCAGAACCAGTATAGCACCCCAGCCCTGCAGATAGATAGGTTAGTGTCTCCAGAACCAGCATATCACCCCAGCCCTGCAGATAGGTTAGTGTCACCAGAACCAGAATATCACCCCAGCCCTGCAGATAGATAGGTTAGTGTCACCAGAACCAGCATATCCCCCCAGCCCCACAGATAGATAGGTTAGTGTCACCAGAACCAGCATATCACCCCAGCCCTGCAGATAGATAGGTTAGTGTCACCAGACCCAGCATAGCACCCCAGCCCTGCAGATAGATAGGTTAGTGTCACCAGAACCAGCATATCACCCCAGCCCTGCAGATAGATAGGTTAGTGTCACCACATCAGGCATATCACCCCAGCCCTGCAGATAGATAGGTTAGTGTCACCAGAACCAGCATATCACCCCAGTCCTGCAGATAGATAGGTTAGTGTCACCAGAACCAGCATAGCACCCCAGCCCAATGAATATAAAACATAATAATAAAATTTCCTACTGGCAGGTACTCTCTGTGAGGAAATATTTTAATCTATGCAGGGGAAACGGGACCACTCCCCCCCCCCAAAAAAAAGTAGTTGTCCTGTTCAGCTTATACAGTGTTAGATGGAGCAAATTAGTCATATATAGTGGGAAAGTGGGGACCTACACTATACTGTCACCACTATGTAACCAATGAGTTATTAATACTGCCACTAAATATATAGTAGGTATTTTATACTAATGTTTATCTCATACCACTTGTAGTTTATACTCCTTGAGAATCCCTACAAGACGTCTTATTATTCAAGTAGAGCTATAGTTATGTAAAGGAGCTGATCTGCAGTAACCTGGTCTTGCCACTACACCGAGATTGATGCTGTCTGCTTCTTGCACCATACCCGTATATCAGCTACTGAGAACAGCTGTCTGGGGGGGTGTTGGGTGCCGGACCCCCACGTATTTGGTATTGAATTGATGACTTGTCCTTAAGATAGATCATCAGTATGTTTAGCCCGGAAAATCCCTTTAACTCCAGTCTCTATACATTTATGGAACTGCGCCTATATAGGCACATTGTTGGAATAACTAGAATTTACAGCAGGAATGATTTAAGAATTTTTTTTTTTACAATTTATGCCATTTTGTTGACTCACAAAGCTAAGCATCCTAAGACACTATTATTTATTCTCCTCAAATGTTGCAGATCTGCTAAAAACAACCTCTAAAGGACCCACAAGCTTTCAGTCTGTTGATCTTCTTCACAGCCAAATTATTATATTTTCTCTCTTAAAGGAAGCCAAGAAAACAAAAAAACAGAAAAAAAAAATTCTCCAGATTCTTTTTGCTTTCATCTCATCTGCAAAGACATTAATTTTCTTAACCTGGCACAACATAAGAGCCGTGGTTACAGCTGCTACCTTCGTCGCGCCACGCTCATCTCTCCCAATAATAAACTGTTCCAGGACTACAAGTGATTTAACACATAAATGACATTCTATGATCTACTTCATTACTTACATGAAAAAATGGGAATATTCGAGCACTAGTCAGATATTAAAATGCTATAGGCTAAATATAAAAAAGATAAAACTTCCTTTCTTGTCACTGTGAATTAGAACCTTGGAACTGACTTAGATTTCGGATATGCAAGGAGATTTTGGATATTCAGCTTTGTTAGTTTATAGATGGCTGTGTCATTGTAACAGATCCTCATCGGGGAGAAATAGCATAATGTAAAATGACCTACGTCAAAGGATTGAGGATAAAGCAGGATGGAGTATAGCGGTGTCCTTCTTCACCTTTCCTCCTGGATGGAAATATCCAGATACGTGTGCTACGAGATGACCAGCTTTCCAAGACGATACTGTTTCGTGACATTGTATCACAAAGTGATATCCTATACTGTATGTATCGACTCTCTAACATTCAAGGTTTTTTGTACCAAGTCAGGATATTGTTTTATGAGAAATTGTCCATAAATAAATCTGAACTCGGTTAAAGGGGTCTTCCAGAATAAGTGGAAAACCAAAGGGTGACCGGGGTGGTGTAAAACAAAAAAGAACTGATATACTCCTATATCTGGTCCTCCATTCGGGCAGCTAGTCCCCCCCGTTCTTAACAGTGACAGGACTGGACAAGTTGGAAGTGCTGAGGGCTACACGACCACTGTGGCCAATCCCTAGCCTGAGAGGTCACTACTCTTATGTCACCGATATCCCACATGTGCCCACTGAAGCTAATGACTGGTCACGTGAACATCAACACTTCTGGACCTGCTAGTCCCAACACTAGAGTAAAGGAATGTGCCTTCCAAAGAAAGGAGTAGGGGAAGATGTGTATCACTTTTTTATTTGACACCACCTCCCATCACCCTTGGATTTTAAATTAAAAACCCCTTTAAACCCCCTCTTTGGGGGTCCCAAGTGTCAGACCACCTGCAGATCTAATATTAATGCCCTAAGGATCGTCCATCAATACTAGAAACCGGATAACCCCTTTAATCATAGTGAATTGAGGGGAGATCTACCATGGAATTATTCCGCTACATCCTAAGAGGAAATAAGAAACAAAAAGTAGCCTGCAGCACCATGAAAAATTTCATGAAAGACTCCATTCACACATTCAGGACCTCCATTGCTATTAGGTGACAAAAACCTGTTCAATACTTCCCTTTTTCAGAAGAAACGCAATGTTCTCAGACCGGGATTGACCTTAGGATCATAAAAAAGTTGTAGTGGGGAAAAAAAATTTTTTGCTTGGTGACAAAACTCGGAATTATAAATAGAGGAGGGGGTTCATTTATATCACTGTGTTTGCTTACATTATATCAGATCTGAAGGAATGGAAATGCCAAAGTAAACTCATCTTCTCTGCTCCGAGCTCGCCAATTTTTATCTTTAATTTCTTCCAAATATTTACACATTATAACCGTTATAATAAATCAGATAAAGGAATCAGTAACAATTCCCTTACCAGACACGTCCTGTTTTATCACAAAGCCTTAAAGGGAATGTCCAGCATTCTGAGCTGACTATAGTCTTCATTTACAGCGGGAGGAATTAACAATTTTGTGTTTTTGTATGCGCTTAATTTACTAAAAAGACGCACGTGTAATAAAGTTTGCACAAATTCACCTGAAGATGAAAATGTGTCTACCTCTGTCACATATACATATATATATATATATATATATATATATATATATATATATATATAAAAGAGAGAGAGAGAGAGAGAGAGAGAGAGAGAGAGAGATATGTATATATATTTTATTTATTTATTTATTTTAATTTATTTTTTGCTATGCTATCCATGTAGTGGAGTGAAGTTTTTTGTGCCATTTTTTTTTGGTGGGGAGCAAATTTTGCAGGGGTGGGGAGACCATGCCCCTTCTTGTAATGTGACTGGCACATAACATGTCCATAATGTTCCCCTGACTCCTTTTTCTGTGCTCTGCTCTCAACCCCATGATGCCTTAGCATAACATCACATGAGTAGCTATAGACAGTACCATGTCTACCTGCTGAAAGTACACTGTGATTGTAAGCCTCTCTATATTATTCTAAATAAGCTAAGAGACTATACGTCAACAGTCATGGAGGCAGCAATGTGATCTCCTTCATTTATAATAGGAGCCTGTCTAAACATCAGAAGTGGCTGTGGTAGGAGATTCTGTCCTATCCCATGGAAATCTTGTGTGGTCCAGTTTGTGCAATTTTATGATACAGGATCTGGGTGACACATAGCTTTCTGTAGACTCAAGTAGAAAGTTTGTCACTGGAGACTGATTCAGACTGTTCCTAGGCAGAGCCTCCTAGTCTGATATATAGTGATAGAAGCAGGTGAGAGACTGATACATTGAATACCATAATGATAGACTTTAGTTTTGGGTAGAGTGTCCTTTAAAAGTGATATTCCAGTAATCAAAATATCCCCTATCCACTGGATAAGGAATAACTCCTACTGTAGATAGGTGGAGGTTCGACCAATAAAACCCCATGACAAATAAAATCTTGAGTCTATGAGACTGCCAAAGATAGTGGTGCACTGTATTTGGCTATCTCTGTCCATTGGCAGTGAATAAAGCAGTAGTGTGCATTCTTGACCATCTGCTCTTATCGAATCGAGTAATCGGGACACCTGCTCTCATAATTGGTAGGGGTCCCAGGTGTCGGATCATCAGTTATCCCTCAGTGGATAGGGATAACCTGTTATCACCAGAATACCCTGGTAATACCAAAGAAAAAAAATTCACTAGTCGCCCCACGGTGGCTATAAGGTCAGTTCTTTGGGAAGGCACTCCACCAAACGACACCGTATACCTACAAATGTAGTAGAGTTAATTTCTACAGTGTTACAGTGTGATACTTGCTGCAGTGTGATGTCAACAATAAAAGTCAATGGAAAGTCTTGGACATAATTTCGTTAACACTTGTGCCACTCTGGTTGTTAACACATTAAATTGCTACGTCTATATGAATAAGTGCCTGAAAGAGTTATATGAGGGTTTAATTTCAGCCATACCAGAATTTAGGCTAAGGCTACATGGCAACTTTGACTGCAACTCTAGTCGTGCAACCAAAGATCGGAGTGTTTTCCTGCAACTCCTTCACTAATGGCGTCGCATTGCAACCCAGCGGTTTTTGCAATTTTGACTTCTAAAAATTCAGCAGTTCTTGATCTAAATGTGGGCGTTGCTGCACCCTCGGGGACACAAGACAACTCCATTCGCTTACATTAGTGAAGGAATTGAAGGGCAATCTTGGGTTGTGCTATGGGTGTCAGGGCCAGTGTTGCTGTGTAGCCCTAGTCTTATTGGTATGAGACTATATAATATATGCATGTCGCCCTGGTCCACCAGTACAATGTATATATCAGTATGAAGAAGTGCATTATAGTTACATTTATGTTATCATATTCCTTGAGTCAACTTGAAAGAAAGGTTTTGTTGTGTTACAGATTTCATGTACTGTACAGTTTCTACAGCTTGGGGCAGGGACATTTATCTATGAGACTGCATTGTGTATAATAGTATATATAATAAGGCTTACGTGCCACAGGCAAGTATAATGAAAGGCGCACAGCACTCCGTCTATGTCTGTCCTCTCCAGCTTGTGGTGCATAATCGTTGCATAATATGTGAGTGTGTTACATATTGTAGCGCCGGTAATGAAGACCGATAAACACTGTTAGCAGTTGGACTGGGAAGCGCATTGTTCCTTAGTCTCCGACTAGAATCCCATTTACCAGAACATATGTTCTATGAACACAATGGAAAAGACTGAGAGTACAAAGAGCACTCCAGGCACCCAGCGATTATCAGCCTCCGTACTGCAAGGTGGGTACGTGGAAGGCAGCAGAAACAAGCATAATGAAAGTTTCAATGATAAACAACATTTGCTGAGCACGTCCTCCGAGTTATTATTCAAAGTCCCTCAGCAAGTGCTGCTTGTTTTGTTGGTCTCTTCTGCACTGGAATAGGCGCTTGTACAGACACAACGGGTACAGCACACTGCTCCTGACCAGCCTTTCATTACTGAAGATGGAGGGAAAACAATTACGTTCTTTCTGATTTACTATAAAGTGAAGGAAGTCGTGAAAGCCGTTGTATCAAAGATAGATATATATATATAGGTGTCGCCTTGCCATATGTACTGTACTCTTTGATATACAGAATTGTGCAAACGTTTTAGGCAGGTGGGAAAAAATGCTGCGCAGTAAGAACGCTTTCAGAAATAGAAGGGTTAATAGATTATTTTCGTCAATTAAAAAATGAAGAAAAGAGAAATGTAAATCCCATCAATATTCGGTGTGACCTTTGCCCTTTGCCTTCCATCAGTTCTTCTTAGTACTTGCAGACAGTTTTTGGCAGAACTGGGCAGGGAGGTTGTTCCTGCCGCCATCTTGGAGAACTAAGCACAGATCTTCTGTGAATGTAGGCTTGCTCCAATCCGTCTGTCTCTTCATGTCATCCCAGACAGACTGGATGATATTGAGATTAGGGCTCTGTGGAGTCATTACTTCAAGGGCTCCTCCTCTAAAGGGTGCTCACATCAAATATTTTTGGAATTTATATTTCTCATTTTTTTTATTGGCATCATTTTGTTAATTGACAAAAATAAACTATTAACACTTCAATTTTTTAAGCATTCTAACTTTGCACACCTGCCTAAAACTTTCGCACAGCACTGTATATGTTCATAGAAAGGATGATACAGATGAGCTATTGATGTGCTCTCAAAGGAAAGTCAGGCTCAAGTTCCCCGGGATCTGTAAGAAATGATCCCGAGGATCCATCCTCCACCTATACAGAAAATGTACATAGTAGACTTTATTTACACACATCATACAGAAGGTCTACCAAGTTATTTGAGAATTAACAAATAGAAAGAGAACATGGCGGTAAGTCATTAGCTACAAAGCCACCTCCAAATGGGATTGTCCTCTGCTGAACTTTTGAAGACCCTTATGATGAGTCTGGGTCCACCGGTGGATACACATTTCCTCCAAAAAAATGTATAAAAAATTATCAAAAAGTCAAAGCTTTTGAGAAGGTCTCCCCAGAATGTCACATACATTGCCTTTCAACAGATGATTTTACAACAAGTGTCAAGACATTTCTAAGTTGTGCTTTTACCAAGGTCAGGAATTCCAGTTCCCACAAAGGTTTCCACAAATTTGTACCAAACATCCTACCATACGGGTCTCTACTATCCTCTACTATTGCCTGTCCCAGCTTTGCACTACCCATGGGTAGCATCATTCATAGAGTAGAGAGATTGTTCTACACCATAGTACGTCTTCATACCCACTGCTCCACTACCTTTCATGGGTCCCACCTTCCAATGCTACTGGGCGTCAAAAATATTGGAGCAAGACAGGTATGCAAAGAAAAAGGGAAAGGTGTACCTGGACAAAAGATGGGTAGAACATCAAAAATACCATAAGAAGATGAGGATTATGTCTCTTAAAGCTCAGGTGACATAAACCTTCCAAATAAGTGGTAAGAAGGAGTATCTGAAGATGATAGTCATATCTCAAAATTGTAGATCCACTAAAACAAAACAAAATCCACCCACACAAGATTGTCGGAGTACTTTATGTTCCACAATTGGTAAGACTTCAGCATAAAATAACAATACAAAATCTCCGCACCCTGAGTACTAGTTCATGCGAGGAAACTTTTCAATTTTCCAACAAGAACCATAAATAATAGCTAAGAAATGAGACCGAGACCTTATCAGGGCAGCACAACCCTCTTGGACACAGAAGGACCAGAACAACAGCCATCTCGGGGTCTATAAAGCACTTACTCAAGAGCAATGCTGTAAATCACAGACAGCCACAAGAGATGCGGCAGAGCTCGGGAGAACATTGCATCTGGTTTTGAAGCCCACCTGAAGGAATTCAGAATCCACATAATACATACTTGGACCAATAAATTCTTCCTCAAAATACAAGTTTACAAAAATTCCCTATTTGAAATAATATATAGAAATCTCCAGATTCCAGCACTGGATGGAACGACCCGATAGTTTCTCAACTTTTAAGATTTATTATTAATTATTCATTTCACAAACATATTATATTATTCGTCTAAAAAGGCTTCAAAGACTGAAGAGATTTACAGTATTCAACTATGGCTCGGAACCCCACTTACATCCTGGTTTCCCGTGGTCTCCACAGCTTGTATTGTAGACTAAGATGCTGATTGTTAAAGCAGTTAATCAAAGAATTACTGACGCTTCACTTCTTCAAGGAACACTGGACCTAAAAATTTATGATGAAAATAGACAGAAAGAAACATTGTCCATAGTCAGCAAGAAAATTTATAGAATATAGAGGTTATTTTTTTTTCTGGTCCCTTCCATTTTTGGGTTTTCTATAGAATGAGCAATGGGGGAAAGCTGGTGCTGCAGCCAGTCGCATGACAGACACAGGTTTTCGAGAAGGGGAAGGGGAAAATGCTGATGTTTTGTGACACATATTGTTTAGAAAAATTATTTAGACAGTTTTGAAGTTTAGAAATTTTTGATTGCAATATGAAATTGAATACAATAAAAGAAGAGAAGGAGATTTTATTAAGGGGCCGTTCACAAGTAGGAATTTGATGTTGATTCAACCCAGATTTTGACTCCCATTGTTTTCAATACATTGGCATCTCATTGGGGTAGCCAGCGGGCAGAAAATGAAGAGGAATTACTCTTGCTGAGATTACAAAAATTTGTGCTATTATATTTAAATAGAACTATGCTGTAGTATAGATTTATATGCAAAAATTATTATTGAAAAAATGCATTTAATAATCTCAGTGATACCCAGGCCCTAGCTTTTTTTTTTTTTTAAATATGAGTAGTCAGACTGAGAATGTGGTCAGAAGAACATGATACACGCACATCTTTTGGGAAAAATATACAACTCACATCGACAAATCACATTTTATGTTAAACATTTTTTAAAGAATTTTTGGTGAGTTTTTAAAAATTTTTCCATATTATCATTCTATTAAAAATTTTATAGTTTTGACTACTAAGCTAAATAATAAGCTGATATTTCCTGTTTTTATAGATGTATTTGCTTTAGCAAAAATGACCAATTTGTTAGATTAAGTTTTATGTTAAACATATTTTTTAAGAATTTTTGGTGAGTTTTTTTTATTTACATGTTATCTATATTAAAAAAAAAAAAATCAAAATTCTGTAATTCACACTCTGACCACTTGCTAAATAACATGTTGAGACTTCCTGTTTTCTGTATGAGATTTCTTTGCAGTGGCCACTTCACCTATCAGCATACTGGTGATCATGGCGATCATGTATATCTAGATAAGACATAGAGTCCATCAGTCACAGTAGGTGATTGTACAGTTTATCTACTGTACACTCTGCCCCAGACCATTGTTTGGTCCACCTCCAGGAAACAGGAAGTCACAGATTATTTTAGGCTTAGTGGCAAGAGTTGAAATTGCAAGATCTTTACTGTAGGATCAAAAAAAAAACATGGAAAATTAAAAACATTTTCAAAAATGTTTAAAAATTTGTTTAACTTAACAAAGTGACTTAAAGAAAGGGTCATTTTGTAGTGACACATTCCCTTTAAGGGTTTTTCAAGCCAAAAATATTAAAAAATATAAATAAATATCGGTTAAAGTAATGACACAGATGTTTTTGAAACTTTAATCCATTCCCATGCCAATTGTTGTTAACTTGCCTGCCATGGTGTACTCTTGAGATATAACATGTCTGGCCGGCAGGACCACATGTTGAAATGACAAATCATTGTAAATGACAACATCTTTGGGTAATTTAATCCATATTAAGTTAATTTAAAAAACATTGGGTTGAAAAATCCCTTTAAACACTCAACAATAATGCACCAAATAAACAAAGAAAAAAAAAATCTATATAAAAAAAAAGATGGGAAAATAAGATTGGAGTTACAATAAGAACACAAACTTTACAACAGCTTTATTCTGACATCTCGCAACGGCGTGAATGTAAGATTATTAAATTGTGCTTTTTCTGTGCAATATTGTCTTTGACAGTTTAATGTACCACTATCGTCAAAACCCCTTATCGTTCTTTTAAATAAATTTCTTCCATAAAAAACCACTGTCAGCGAGTTCCCTGCAGTAGATTTCTTTATATATAAGCCTGTGTGTAATTGGCGAATTGAAAGAAAAGGCCAATAAAAAAAAAAGGTTGCGGAAAATGATTCTGTCATCCAATATTGAAGTCTATAGATAAGACATTTCATTAAAGAGTTTCCTTTGCCTTTCTAAGAATGGAAGGTTAAAACTGTTATAGGCAACAATGAATCATATTTTCCAGGGTAGAAAACAGTTGAAGTAATTACATGGACGGATATTTCAATGAGCGGCGCCCTTGGCTGACAGACGACCCATTGGGACCATTTCTGTAGCTCAGAAGAATACTCCGTACAAGAGTTTGTTTGTTCTAGAACACAACGGAAAGAGATCAAACGGATCTTCGAAAGTACTGGAGATATTGTTGTGATGCCCATTATGTTTCCTAAAAATCAACTTAGTTCAGATAAATTTCCTTGGCGTCGATGCAGATTATGGATCCTACTGCCACCTCTACGTACCATGTGTCTGATCGAAGAGCCATTGGACCTCCTACGATCAAGGATATAGCCATGCCATTGGCTTGGATAAAGAACAAATTTAAAGAAGACCTTTCACCTCCTCCACCAACTCCAGTTCTTTAATAGGTGCTGCTCCTCTGATTTTGGCACTGTTGGAATTTTTTCTCAAGCCCCCACCATTCCCAAGAAATCCCGCAGTTAATTTCAGTGCCTGATAATCCAATTGGACTCTGTCAAGTGGGTGGTCTCAGGTAGGAACAGACAAGGGAGTGTAATTCAGAGATATTGCCCATCTCTGATTGGACAGTGTCAGGGAACTCAAAATCACGCCTTTGCCTGCTCCAGCCAGAGACCACCCACCAGTTACAGAGCCAAAATGGCTTATTAGATGCCATAATTAAATGCAGGATTGTTCAGGAATGGTGGGGCTAAAGAAGAAATCTCAAATGTGCCGAAATCAGTGGAGTAGTAGATGCAAAGAGCAAGAATTGGTGAAGGTTATTTCTCATTGTTAAATTTTTGGCCTGAAAGTTAACAAGATGTAAGTGAACTTACTTGGGTAGTCTTTGGGATGTGACTTCTCCGACCAGTTTCCATAGAAAGTCAACCTATACTTAGCAGTCCCACATGCGCAACAGTCTGGGATTGTCTTCTCACTTCCACTATCGACTGTTGCATCTGAAAAAAAGAAACAACAAAAATATAATTTGTGAATATTAGGAAATGTTTACGTAATTATGTCAGCAGGTGTAGCTTTTGCCCCTTGGTAGTGCTTTGTCAAGAGACATTGGGGCAGATTTACTAATGAAAATGTGCCAGAATTTTGGAGCAATTTGTGCCAAAAAATATTTATTAACCGTTTTAGACACTTTTTGCTGCTCGTCTTGAGGGTGGGGCGTATCTTGAAAGGGTAACATGTAGGAAAGTGGTGGGGTTTAACATGTACTACTGTGAAGAACATTGTGAACACACCTGGGGTGATGACCAAGACGTAGACTCCAACCAGGAGACTGCCAGAGCCATTAATAAGAGCAGAGGGGAGGAGCAGTATGGTGTTCAGGCCTGAGAACTCATTCAAAGGGAGCCCAAAGTACTGCACATAAATGGGTTGCCTTCTGGGCACAGTCACCAGTGCAGAAGGCAGTAAAATGTGGACTTCTCAGTCCTGCAACCTGCGTGACATTACCCCAAGTAAAAGCTCTCCTTGTCCTCTCTATAGTACCCCAGGTGGTGTTCTCCTCGTCCTCTATATAGCACTATCAGCAATTTGGAGGGGTGGGGGGGTCAAAGCTGCTGACAGAGATTTTAGTGAGTTTCCGACACCTAAAATATGACTGAGCATGGTCAAGAAGACTGACAAAAGATATACAATTGCCATTCAAACAGTGGCATTCTGATACATCTAGTTCCTGGGGCATCATCATGGCATTGTCATTACATGGCAACAATGTATAGCTGACTACCATGTGACCACAGCAGACCATTCTTAGCCACAATGGTCACACATGGAAAACAGGTCACCACCAAAGCCCGTAACCATCAGTGAACAAGTTGACATTGTCCAGTACTAACAGCATGGGAATGCCACCATCATGGTAAATTCATTGTCATTTAGAGACATTTTGACGACTTCTGTAAGAATATCCCAAAGAAATGTGCATTCATTCTCCATTTTTTAACTCCCTCAACTACACCAAAGTTGAAGTACAGCAAAACACCAAAAGTAGTGTTGCCATAATCAATGGGAATAACTGGAGGACACTTTCCAAAGGAAAAAGTCAAATGTTGGCCCAAATTTAACAAGATGTCCCGAGCTAACTCCTTTAAGCCACCATATGACCGTAATTGTGCAACAACTCAAAAATATTAAAAAAATAAAGATGTTTAATAGGGATTATCTAAGATTCACACCGAGAACAGGGAATGGGATAAAATAAAAACTCACTTCTTCAATCTCCTTCTGCCTCCATGCCATTACCCCTGAGATCCCGACCTGAAGAGATACGGACCTCACCAGTTCAGCTTAGGCCAGTGATTGGTTGCAGTGGTCATGTGGTCATATACAGCATGTGCTGATCAAAGTCAATAATCAAGGACCCACGGGACCACTGAAGAAGCGGAGTTGGGGCAGTGGAAGATTGAAGAGGTGAGTATGGTTTTACTTTTTTAAATTACATTCCCTGCTGTTGGCCAAATTTTTGTAAAACTTGTGTAAAAAAAGTGCATGATGTATGCAATTAATATTCTCACCTTGCTCACACATTCTCTTTGTGAGTGATCCTTCATCTTGGAAGTAAATAATTTTCTTCTGTACAATGCTTGCTCTACAAGAAAAACAGAGGAGAATCGTTGAATGGACAAAGGGACACATTCAAAAATAAATCGGGGGCACATATTTATTACTGGTTAGAGTCAATGATACTGTATACGTCCATTCACATAGCTTGTCACATTAGAATACTGGTTTCTAATGATACTTCTAAGGTGAAGAAGGACCATATAAGTGGAAACCTTATGGAGAAGATGGTTAATACCCTGTAGACAAACAACATACGGTACAATCGTGAATGTTCTATTGGAGTCAACTGAAAGGACTATGTTGGGTTCTCCAATTTCAGCAGATTTTGTATCAAGTAAGACAAATTTCTTTAAATCACATTCATAAAAATACATTACAAAAAAGAGAAATATCTTGACATTACTAAAATTGTTCTTACTAAAACAGCTTAAATGGGGTTAGATACAGTCCTAGGAGACCTCAGAATGTCGGCTTTTAAGGGCAATTGGCCCACTGTCAAATTTTTTTGGACCATATCAAATGTGACCCAAAACAAATGTAGGCAAATTTTTTCACCTATAGTTGGAAGATACTTTTCTCCAGGCATGATAAATCTTATACACTACATACTTAATAGGCCTCCTTATGCATGGAAGTAGTCCGCTATGTAATATCTCTAACAGAGAACACCTGGGGCAGATTTATTCTGCCATTGACAATAGATTTCTGCATATAAGGCATAAAAAGGCAACAATTTTCTATGCAAATCTTTTATTTGCATCACCCTCATCAGTTTCCCAAGAGGGGGCATGGCTAGGACATGCGGCCATCAGATTTATTATCATTTATGCCATAAATTTGCCATAATTGATGCTTTTGTAGATTTCCCTCCAGTCACATGGCCCAGGGGGGAGTGCACCTCATTTATGCTCAAGGGATCTGCTAGCCAATCTACTGTGAACACATTGTCTGGAGGAGAGTGCACCTAGTGGGTCTGGAGGAGAATGCACCTGGTGGGTCTGGAGGAGAATGCACCTGGTGGGTCTGAAGGAGAGTGCACCTGGTGGGTCTGGGTGAGAGTGCACCTGTTGGTCTGGAGGAGAGTGCCCCTGGTGTGTCTGGAGGAGAGTGCACCTGGTGTGTCTGGAGGAGAGTGCACCTGGTGGTCTGGAGGAGAGTGCACCTGGTGGGTCTGGAGCAGAGTGCCCCTGGTGTGTCTGGAGGAGAGTGCACCTGGTGGGTCTGGAGGAGAGTGCACCTGGTGCATCTGGAGGAGAGCGCACCTTATGGGTCTGGAGGAGAGTGCACCTGGTGTGTCTGGAGGAGAGTGCACCTGGTGGGTCTGGAGGAGAGTGCACCTGGTGGATGTGAAGTTGAGTTCACTTGGTGGGTCTGGGGGAGAGTGCACCTGGTGTGTCTGGAGGAGTGTGCACCTGTGGGTCTGGAGGAGAGTGCACCTGGTGCATCTGGAGGAGAGTGTACCTGGTGTGTCTGGAGGAGAGTGCCCCTGGTGTGTCTGGGGGAGAGTGCACCTGGTGTGTCTGGGGGAGAGTGCACCTGGTGTGTCTGGAGGAGAGTGCACCTGTGGGTCTGGAGGAGAGTGCACCTGGTGTGTCTGGAGGAGAGTGCACCTGGTGTGCCTGGAGGAGAGTGCACCTTGTGGGTCTGGGCGAGAGTGCACCTGGTGTGTCTGGAGGAGAGTGCCCCTGGTGTGTCTGGAGGAGAGTGCACCTGGTGTGTCTGGAGGAGAGTGCACCTGTGGGTCTAGAGGAGAGTGCACCTGGTGCGTCTGGAGGAGAGTGCACCTGGTCTGTCTGGAGGAGAGTGCACCTGTGGGTCTGGAGGAGAGTGCCCCTGGTGCGTCTGGAGGAGAGTGCACCTGTGGGTCTGGAGGAGAGTGCACCTGGTTCATCTGGAGGAGAGTGCACCTGGTGTGTCTGGAGGAGAGTGCCCCTGGTGTGTCTGGAGGAGAGTGCACCTGGTGGGTCTGGAGGAGAGTGCACCTTGTGGGTCTGGAGGAGTGTGCACCTGTGGGTCTGGAGCAGAGTGCACCTGTTGTGTCTGGAGGAGAGTGCACCTGGTATGTCTGGAGGAGAGTGCACCTGGTGTGTCTGGAGGAGAGTGCACCTGTTGTGTCTGGAGGAGAGTGCACCTTGTGGGTCTGGAGGAGAGTGCACCTTGTGGGTCTGGAGGAGAGTGCACCTTGTGGGTCTGGAGGAGTGTGCACCTGGTGTGTCTGGAGGAGAGTGCACCTGGTGTGTCTGGAGGAGAGTGCCCCTGGTGTGTCTGGAGGAGAGTGCACCTGGTATGTCTGGAGGAGAGTGCACCTGTGGGTCTAGAGGAGAGTGCACCTGGTGCGTCTGGAGGAGAGTGCACCTGGTCTGTCTGGAGGAGAGTGCACCTGGTGTGTCTGGAGGAGAGTGCACCTGTGGGTCTGGAGGAGAGTGCACCTGGTGCGTCTGGAGGAGAGTGCACCTGGTGTGTCTGGAGGAGAGTGCACCTGGTGGGTCTGGAGGAGAGTGCACCTGGTGGATGTGAAGTTGAGTTCACTTGGTGGGTCTGGGGGAGAGTGCACCTGGTGGGTCTGGAGGAGTGTGCACCTGTGGGTCTGGAGGAGAGTGCACCTGGTGTGTCTGGAGGAGAGTGCCCCTGGTGTGTCTGGGGGAGAGTGCACCTGGTGTGTCTGGGGGAGAGTGCACCTGGTGTGTCTGGAGGAGAGTGCACCTTGTGGGTCTGGAGGAGAGTGCACCTGGTGTGTCTGGAGGAGAGTGCACCTGGTGTGTCTGGAGGAGAGTGCCCCTGGTGTGTCTGGAGGAGAGTGCACCTGGTGTGTCTGGAGGAGAGTGCACCTGTGGGTCTGGAGGAGAGTGCACCTGGTGCGTCTGGAGGAGAGTGCACCTGGTCTGTCTGGAGGAGAGTGCACCTGTGGGTCTGGAGGAGAGTGCACCTGGTTCATCTGGAGGAGAGTGCACCTGGTGTGTCTGGAGGAGAGTGCCCCTGGTGTGTCTGGAGGAGAGTGCACCTGGTGGGTCTGGAGGAGAGTGCACCTTGTGGGTCTGGAGGACTGTGCACCTGTGGGTCTGGAGCAGAGTGCACCTGTTGTGTCTGGAGGAGAGTGCACCTGGTATGTCTGGAGGAGAGTGCACCTGGTGTGTCTGGAGGAGAGTGCACCTGTTGTGTCTGGAGGAGAGTGCACCTTGTGGGTCTGGAGGAGAGTGCACCTGGTGTGTCTGGAGGAATAGTTGTTAAGGACATCTAAGTGACATCAAAGGAAGATTAGTCTGCAGCAAGGAGAAAGCGCACAAGACAGACATCTAAATAGTTTATCCTCATAAATCTTCCTCACACCGCACGCAGCTTTACCCAGAATGACTTTATATCTCACAAAAATACTCAGTGCCCAGCGCATAAAAATACTTTAATGTTTATGGGCCTTTACTTAACCTTTCAAATGTCTCCTAAATAATTTACCAGTCATTTTTTATGACAGAGAATTATTAATATGGCAATCAAATTGTAAATGGCAGATCCACTTCATCCTGAAACGGCTCTGGAAGTCGAGATTATTTATTAATAGACATTTCAGAAAATTGGAGAAAATAACACACTTTCATGTTTTACGGCAAACTCTCACATGTCACCCTGAAACAACAATTAACTGGGCCAGAATTGATGTCTTAATTTCCATATGTATGGGGCTAATGTAGAAACCCATCATTTGGGATATTTGCTAGCAGATTGGAAACATTGAACTAGATTGGTACAATTTGTAGGTGACATTGACATTCCAAAAATTAAAATGAATACAAAATGACATTTGAAAAGTTACACTGTATCAAGAAGAAATTGCGCGTCGAACCTTAGTTGTCCACAAAGTTTATTCTCCCCATCATAAGTCTTACATGATCATTTTTGATTAAAAAGACAAGATATGATCAAGGGAGACTAGAAGGTTAAATGCTATAGACACCTTTAGAAAATTATTTTTATTTTGTATATCCTGTGGGACAAAATAATTTTTGTGATAGTTTTTTTTTTTTTTTTTTTAGATGTTTTCTTTTATAGTTTACTTGTATAACAATACATAGCAAGCTGCGGGATGCCATCCTATGCTAAATCCATCACATACACTCTGATGGCTTGGTCTGTAGCTCCTCTCTCTGTTCTCCTGAACTAAAATCCAAGCTGACATCCCTATAAACTCATTTTGGCTACAGACTGAGCCATCATAGAGTCTGATAGATTTAATATAGAATGGCATTCTGCAGCATGCTATGTAGTCTAATACATGCAAGCTGTGGAAGAAAAATGGTAAAAAAAAAAATTACTTTTTAGCCCATAACACATGCAATTCAATTGAGGGGAGAATTTTTTTTTACTTATGTGTTTGGGTATTTATTTATTTATTTTTATATTTTGTATTCATTCAAGCAGTGAAGATTATAGAATAATTGAAGATTAAATTGTTCTCCCTATTGCTGTGCTGTGTTTTACCACCAGGGACAGAAGGTCTTGGTTTTCCTTCCGCTCTCTTTCTGTGACCCTTGGGTCTGTTCCCCATCCTTTTAGTTGCCTTTTTCAGGAGGATGAAGTTCTGCACATGTTCTCATCATCTAATAGCAAAGGGGCATAAGCCTAATGACCCTTTCTCTCTAGGGGCCCCATAGCAGTTGCATGGCCGGCCTATATTGTGAGTGTGCCCTCGCCTTCCAGGTTCATCAATCAAAATCCAACATGCCTTGAGCTTTACATATCCAGCCTTAGAACATTCCAGGATTTTATGCTTTTAAAGCAAAGCTCCAGCTACAATTTTTTTCCTTTTATGAAGCTGTAATGGGTAACCTTAGAGCCCTCCAAAAATCTCCTCTGTAAAATGAATTTCTGATCTTTATATGGAGGTGTGTTTAATTATGCAAAAATGTAATTCGCAGTTATGATTCACCAGGGGCCGAGCATCTGAATACTTGAGCAGATGACGCACATGAAGATCATTCAGGCATCGTTCAGTACAATATAAATAGAAGATAACTATAGGCAAATTAATATGATAGTAAAAAAAGATTGGACTAAGGGTCTTGCAATAGATAAGGTTTGTGTGGATACAGTACAGTATGCCGTCGGCGACTACTACAACCACACGTAGGAAAAATATTTTTATTTCTAATATTGGAAAACACATGCAAAAATATTGGGCAAAACAAGGTCAAAATGTGGACCAACATCAGGAGGAGTGAGGCTTAGTAAAAAGTTGCCATTGAAAAGGCGAAAACAAAATGAAATCATAAAAATATTCACTGGGACAAGGGGGTGGGCAGAGTAGTCTGTTGGCTAGAGCACCATAAAGGCTGGATTCACACCAGTGTTCGGACTCCATTCAGGGATTCCATCCCTGAATCCGCTTGAAAAATACGGAGAGAAAATTCATGCAGGCAGGATTTTTCTCTCTGTATTTTTTGGGCAGAACTGGTTGGAAACCCTACGGAACCCATTATAGTCTATGGGATCCACAGGTTTCCGCAGGTAACCACTATTTAAGCGGATTGGGTCTCCGCTTTGCAGGTCCCCAAGCATCCCCAAAGAACGGAAACCCAAGTTCTAGTGTGAACCTAGTCCGAGGGTGCAATTTATAGATTTTTAAAAAATATTTTATTAATTCGGGTTTTGTAAGAACATTGGGATTGGTGGGGAAAGACACAACAGGGGTATTTAAATGATTTGTCCATCTGACTGCTATTAAGCTAAAGCTAAGGGACAAAGGGTGGTGGCGCAAAGTGGAAAAACTTTTCCTTAAGAACCAGCAGAGGCTGTGCCAACACTGATTGTAGAAAACAAAAAGTTGCATCTCAATAACCTATCAGAGTGTTGAAAAAGAATTGTCTGCTGTGTTGAAATAGACAGCCCAACACCGCAGTTAGGAAATTATTTGGTGTTTCAAAGGTTTACTAAAGGAAATTCTACTTTTGACTTAGCAGAATTTTATGGCTTCCGCACTCTGCACTCTACTGAAACGGCCCTCACAAAAGTCTCCAATGATCTCCTGACGGCTAAACCCAAAGGTGACTTCTCTCTTCTTATTCTTCTAGATCTCTCAGCAGCATTTGACACTGTTGACCATCAACTCCTCCTCACTATGCTCCGCTCTGTCGGCCTCACAGACACCGCTCTCTCCTGGTTCTCCTCTTATCTCTCTGACCGTACTTTCTGTGTATCATTTGCGGGCTCTGTTTCTTCCCCTCTTCCCCTTGCCGTTGGGGTTCCTCAGGGCTCGGTCCTAGGTCCCCTGCTCTTCTCCCTCTACACAGCCCCCATTGGACAAACTATGACCAGATTTGGCTTCCGGTACCATCTTTATGCTGATGACACCCAATTATATACGTCATCCCGTGACATCACCCCTGCACTAATACAGAACACCAGTGACTGTCTCTCTGCTGTCTCACATATCATGTCTTCGCTCTATCTGAAACTTAATCTTTCAAAGACTGAATTACTGCTGTTTCCACCATCTAACAGATCTGTCCCTGATATCTTCATTGCAGTCTCCGGCCTTACCATAACTCCTAGGCAGTATGTCCGCCGCCTCGGGGTTATGTTTGACTCAGACCTTTCCTTCACTCTCCATATCCAATCTCTCGCACGGTCATGTCATCACCACCTCAAAAACATCTCCAGAATCCGCCCTTTCCTTACCACAAATACACTAAAGACACTTATTGTTGCCCTGATTCACTCTCGCCTTGACTACTGTAACTCCTTACTAATCCGTCTTCCCCTTACTAAACTCTCCCCTCTACAATCTATTCTGAATGTGGCGGCGGCCAGGCTCATCTATCAGTCTAGACGCTACAGCGAGGCCTCCGGTCTGTGCCGGTCACTACAGCGAGGCCTTCGGTCTGTGCCGGTCACTACATTGGCTGCCTATTAAATACAGAATACAATATAAACTTCTCCCCCCTCACCACAAGGCTCTCCATAACGCTGCACCTCCCTACATTTCCTCCCTCATCTCTGTCTATCACCCAACCCGTACTCTCCGTTCACTCAATGATCTAAGACTAACATCCTCTATTATCAGAACCTCCCACGCTCATATACAAGACTTCTCCCGAGTTGCACCACTTCTCTGGAATGTTCTATCCCGGACTATCAGATTAACCCCCAATTTCCACAGCTTCAAGCGTAAACTAAAGACACATCTTATCAGACAGGCCGATCACATGTCCTAATGTAAACCCTTCCGTAGTTAGAATCCCTAAAACATCCCCTCCTCTGTTCACGCTCCCGCATTACCTCACAGGATATGAGGCCGTATCAGACTAACTTTATATGTCCAGGCACCGTCTGCGCGTTACAGGACACGACTGGTGACGGCTCCTACAGCTTTATATATGTGTAATGACAGTAACCTCTATTACACAATTGTCTGACCATTGTACAAGCAATGCTACCTCCAATGCCGCCCCTGCTACCTCCTGTGTCACCCCCTCTACCTCATAGATTGTAAGCTCTTGTGTCACCTCCTCTACCTCATAGATTGTAAGCTCTTGTGTCACCTCCTCTACCTCATAGATTGTAAGCTCTTGTGTCACCTCCTCTACCTCATAGATTGTAAGCTCTTGTGTCACCTCCTCTACCTCATAGATTGTAAGCTCTTGTGTCACCTCTACCTCATAGATTGTAAGCTCTTGTGTCACCTCCTCTACCTCATAGATTGTAAGCTCTTGTGTCACCCCTCTACCTCATAGATTGTAAGCTCTTGTGTCACCTCCTCTACCTCATAGATTGTAAGCTCTTGTGTCACCTCTACCTCATAGATTGTAAGCTCTTGTGTCACCTCCTCTACCTCATAGATTGTAAGCTCTTGTGTCACCTCCTCTACCTCATAGATTGTAAGCTCTTGTGTCACCTCCTCTACCTCATAGATTGTAAGCTCTTGTGTCACCTCCTCTACCTCATAGATTGTAAGCTCTTGTGTCACCTCCTCTACCTCATAGATTGTAAGCTCTTGTGTCACCTCTCTGTGCCTGTGTCACCTCCTCTACCTCATAGATTGTAAGCTCTTGTGTCACCCCCTCTACCTCATAGATTGTAAGCTCTTGTGTCACCTCTACCTCATAGATTGTAAGCTCTTGTGTCACCTCTACCTCATAGATTGTAAGCTCTTGTGTCACCCCCTCTACCTCATAGATTGTAAGCTCTTGTGTCACCTCTACCTCATAGATTGTAAGCTCTTGTGTCACCCCCTCTACCTCATAGATTGTA
Source organism: Leptodactylus fallax (assembly GCA_947044405.1). Classification (NCBI taxonomy): domain Eukaryota; kingdom Metazoa; phylum Chordata; class Amphibia; order Anura; family Leptodactylidae; genus Leptodactylus; species Leptodactylus fallax. The sequence continues at coordinate 5,635,314 of CAMRHE010000068.1, read as the reverse complement.
AGCTCTTGTGTCACCTCTACCTCATAGATTGTAAGCTCTTGTGTCACCCCCTCTACCTCATAGATTGTAAGCTCTTGTGTCACCTCCTCTACCTCATAGATTGTAAGCTCTTGTGTCACCTCCTCTACCTCATAGATTGTAAGCTCTTGTGTCACCTCCTCTACCTCATAGATTGTAAGCTCTTGTGTCACCCCTCTACCTCATAGATTGTAAGCTCTTGTGTCACCCCCTCTACCTCATAGATTGTAAGCTCTTGTGTCACCTCCTCACCTCATAGATTGTAAGCTCTTGTGTCACCCCCTCTACCTAATAGATTGTAAGCTCTTGTGTCACCCCCTCTACCTCATAGATTGTAAGCTCTTGTGTCACCTCTACCTCATAGATTGTAAGCTCTTGTGTCACCCCCTCTACCTAATAGATTGTAAGCTCTTGTGTCACCTCCTCTACCTCATAGATTGTAAGCTCTTGTGTCACCTCCTCTACCTCATAGATTGTAAGCTCTTGTGTCACCCTCTACCTCATAGATTGTAAGCTCTTGTGTCACCTCCTCTACCTCATAGATTGTAAGCTCTTGTGTCACCTCCTCTACCTCATAGATTGTAAGCTCTTGTGTCACCTCCTCTACCTCATAGATTGTAAGCTCTTGTGTCACCCCTCTACCTAATAGATTGTAAGCTCTTGTGTCACCTCTACCTCAGTTGTGCTCTTGTGTCCCTCTACCTCATAGATTGTAAGCTCTTGTGTCACCTCTACCTCATAGTTTGTAAGCTCTTGTGTCACCTCCTCTACCTCATAGATTGTAAGCTCTTGTGTCACCTCCTCTACCTCATAGATTGTAAGCTCTTGCAAGCAGGGCCCTCAGTCCCAGTGTGTGAATTGAATATTTCTTTGCAATGTCTCTTTTTTGTCTGTACTTGAACCCTACAAATTGTACAGTGCTGCGGAATATGTTGGCGCTATATAAATAAAATGTATTATTATTATTATTATTATGGTACATGGGTTAAGTTTACGCAGCATACAATTACAGCTAATATAGTCAATTATAATTGTAATGCCATATAACCAAAATTGCCAGATGAAGGAGGTGACATTAGTTCCAAGTAGTAATGAGATATGTGGTATAAGATGAATGGCTTATGGTGGGTTCCCACTGGGTTAATTATGGTCCATTGCTCTTATCCATCATAAAATGAGATCAACAGACTTAAATGGCAATCGAGTGACTGATTTAGATGGAGCACCGTCCCTCTGCATTCACTGTAATGTGAAAAAAAAAAAACATGACAAGTTCTTTCTCCCGTCATGTTTGTTTATTTTTTTGATGGAAGAAAAAGTCATGCCCTAGAGTTTAAGGGAAGGGACACATTTGGACCAGTCACTCTATTACCATTGCTCTTCTCCTATGATGGATGAGAACAACGGACTATAATAATGGTAGTATGAAAGTACCCTTAGGAGAATTCTTATTTTTTTGTATTTTGTATACTTTGTATATTTTATGTCAAACATTGTGGGTGTACCTAGTGTTTTTCTTTATTTTAAAGCTTGCTATCTTGTGCCATATCTCGATATAACTCGAAACCGGTGAAAAAGGAATGAAGGACACTCAATGAAATGGATGAAGCACAAATGGAGCAGAATCAAAGATCTACTGATGTGCAAAATAGTTTCATCCCTCTTACTTGTCCAGTGACCATAAACTCAGATGTAGCCTCATGAAGCAACAGAAAACTTTGTAAAGTTATGCATGAAGGCAAAACCAGTGGGATAAAGAAGGAATACACAATTTCACATGCCATGCAGAAAAATGAGAACTAAGGGGACGTGACATGAGAATTACCAGTCTGATATTTCACCGGTGTGAGTGGTTCATGCCTTCTAGAACATTTCTATTGTTAGCCGGCCCAGGAGGAACGCTGTTTCCAATTTGAGCTGCCCTTTCTATGGCTCTTCTCTCATATTTATTCTCTCTTAAAATTTCTCAACTGTGATCCCCATCCAGGTGGCATTAGGTATCTCCTTTTGGAGGATGAAAGAGAACATTCCGTTTGATTTAAAGCCTTTCATCGGCAGAGAGCAAACCGTGGATAGAGGTTATATGTCATTTGTGTAACCAGTGATATGAAACGATTTCGTTTTTGACTTCGGGAAAATATAGCAGTAAAATTTAAGGGGAAAAAAAAATTCTCCTATTTTTATCAGAAAAATAAATGACATAAATTTCTTTAAGGTGCGAAGATTGTCAAGAAGTAGAGAAAAATTGTTCGGTAAGGCATACAAAAGTGTTTCTTAAAACCTCTAGAAATGTCATGATGTGGCATTTGAAGATCAAATAAACCACAATACTTCACAAAAAAATAGCAGAACAAATTTTTAAGTTATTTTAAACGACCAGTGTAAGAACATTATTTTGATTCATTCCAACTTTTTGGTGACTGGTCAATTGAAAACATAAAAGGTTCTTAAAGGGGGGTTCCTAGGACTTTGGTATTGATAGCCTATCCTGAGAATAGGGCATGAATATCAGATTGGTAAAGAGCTTACTACCCCCCATATGATATTGATGGCCTGTCTTAGACCATACAACACCCTTAAGCTTTACCTTTAGCTGTACTAGAGGTGATTATTTTGTACAAAGTGTAAAGAAAATCTTGTTAAGTAATGGAAGTTCAAATTGGAGCCCTGATAGTCTCATACACTATGTTTTATAGATAGGTTCCTAGGAGCCCTGACTGTGTCATACACTATGTTTTATAGATAGGTTCCTAGGAGCCCTGACAGTGTTATACACTATGTTTTATAGATAGGATCCTAGGAGCCCTGACAGTGTCATACACTATGTTTTATAGATAGGTTCCTAGGAGCCCTGACAGTGTCATACACTATGTTTTATAGATAGGATCCTAGGAGCCCTGGGAGTGTCATACACTATGTTTTATAGATATCCTAGGAGCCCTGACAGTGTCATATACTATGTTTTATAGATAGGTTCCTAGGAGCCCTATGAGTGTTATACACTATGTTTTAAGCCAATTTAAGGTGTGGTTCATACCGAACTGGTTTGACCTGAAACAAATCAGGAACCAGACCTACCTAACCCAAACATGAAATGAATCTTGAGAGGTTCGCCCCTCTCTATGAGTGACCCCATTGACTATAATGGAGAGTCATTGAATATCTGTTGTTTTCTTCCCGACAACATCAGATGAAAAAAAATCTAGCTTGCAGAACTTTTTCAGCCATGGTTTTAGACAAAGCCTCCAGCACAGAAGTGAACTTACCCTAACCCTAGGAATCCCTAGCTGATTGGTGACTATATTTCGAAAGTACCAATATTCTCTTGAAGTTCTAAGAACATTTATATGCAGTGAAGGTTCCTGTTAGAACATACTGGATGTAGGGGGAAGCCTGAAGAATAATGTATCCTGCAGTGAAACTAGTAACTATCCTATAGGAAAGCCTACATTCTCATCTCCCCTTTTCCGCCACCAGTACTAGGACAACATGGCTGGTTGTCCTTATCTGCCACATACACATATAAACGTGAAATGTAATAAGTCGTAAGCAAGATGTTGCTTAGATTTAATTGCTGCATGGTCTGAGACATTCTTGTCATTTTATATGACTCTTTTTTATTTTATCTCAGCATCTTCAGAGAAGACAGAAAATGTATGAGCCCCGGAGCACTCGCTGTTGTTTTGCAGTTTCCATTGAGGACTAACACTCTGGGATTTGCCTGAAATTGTGGATGTGGATAAGTTATTAAATCTTTCGACTTGAAGTGAAAAGAAATCTCAATTTCATAATTAGATTGGAAGTCTAAATCAAACTGTTTGACAAGAGCTTTCCATTTTCTAGGGAGTCTTATTCACCGAGCTCGGGGTAGCGTGATGAAACCTCTTCACATTCACTGATTAAAAATAGGCACTCAGTACTCTAGTACCATCAATACCCCGCCATATACTGTAATGCAGAGGAGCCACACTATATAGCCAGTGACAAGTAACGTATGGTAGCTATTTGCTGGGGGTGAAAGTTCATTCTGCCTTATATACCTACTAGTAAACGGCTATTCCCTTTGGGTATCACGCGTCAGCTTTACATGCAGCGAGCATTAAAAGTCTTGTATGCTTTACAACACCTAATTTTAGACACCCTAGCAGGGGAATAGCTAAGGGGAATATGGCCGACCATGTGCCCAGTGGACCCAACAACATGCCATTCTCCCTCGGCAAGGATATGACTAGGCAGCAAACTGAATCTTTTCCCTAGGCAATGGAAAATTTGCCTCTGTTTGGCATCCAGCTCCTCAAGACTACTGGTCTCGTCTTTGGTGGCTGAAAGTGGCCCTTCAACCTCAAACTAAAATGTAACCATCCAGTATCTATGTGAAGTATACTTACCTGATGCCCTCTGTTCCAGCCACTGTATTCTCGTTCCAGAGATTGCATCCTCTGGTCCTTCATCATAAAATGGCCATTGGGATCTTCAGGGATGATGTCACCTCCTCAACCCCAGTCTTTTTCGCTCGTAAGCATTACTAGAAGATCATTTTGCATAGGAACAGCCTGTACAGAGACTTCCCATGCATAAGAATCTTTAGCTATGCATGGGTGCTCCTCCGAATGCTGTGGTCACTATGAACAACTGATCAGTGTGGGTGTTGGGTGTCGGACACCCCACCAATCTGATATTGATGACCTACTGTATCCTATGGGCAGGTCTTCAAAATTCTACTCCCAACAAAAACCCTTTTAAGGAACTTTAAGACTATGGAGGATGAAATAGAAAGAAATACAACTAACGAAACAAAGTTTTTAAGTTTTTCTCACCACCATGTAATAAAAAGTAGGTCTGTCTTATAAAACAAGTACCAGGGAAAGATCTTACACTTTCTTAATATAACATGTCCAATAAATGCTCTTTGGCACAATCTCTAGTAATGCTATTGATGCCATTGTCTATGATTGGGGCAGTATGTTTTTGGGGTCATGTGTGAGTCATTTTCTATGACAGTGAAGAATATCTTGACCAGATTACATAAGCTGTAGGTCAGATATACAGTCATATGAAAAAGTTTGGGCACCCCTATTAATCTTAATCATTTTTAGTTCTAAATATTTGGGTGTTTGCAACAGCCATTTCAATTTGATATATCTAATAACTGATGGACACAGTAATATTTCAGGATTGAAATGAGGTTTATTGTACTAACAGAAAATGTACAATATGCATTAAACCAAAATTTGACCGGTGCAAAAGTATGGGCACCTCAACAGAAAAGTGACATTAATATTTAGTAGATCCTCCTTTTGCAAAAATAACAGCCTCTAGTCGCTTCCTGTAGCTTTTAATCAGTTCCTGGATCCTGGATGAAGGTATTTTTGACCATTCCTCTTTACAAAACGGCTTCTTTCGCATCACTCTCCCATACAGCTTCTCCTTGTGCAAAGTGTGCTGTATTGTTGACCGATGCACAGTGACACCATCTGCAGCAAGATGATGCTGCAGCTCTTTGGAGGTGGTCTGTGGATTGTCCTTGACTGTTCTCACCATTCTTCTTCTCTGTCTTTCCTTGGCCTGCCACTTCTGGGCTTAACAAGAACTGTCCCTGTGGTCCCTGTGGTCTTTCCTTACTATGTTCCTCACAGTGGAAACTGACAGGTTAAATCTCTGAGACAACTTTTTGTATCCTTCCCCTGAACAACTATGTTGAACAATCTTTGTTTTCAGATCATTTGAGAGTTGTTTTGAGGAGCCCATGATGCCACTCTTCAGAGGAGATTCAAATAGGAGAACAACTTGCAATTGGCCACCTTAAATACCTTTTCTCATGATTGGATACACCTGGCTATGAAGTTCAAATCTCAGTGAGGTTACAAAACCAATTTTGTGCTTCAGTAAGTCAGTAAAAAGTAGTTAGGAGTATTCAAATCAATAAAATGATAAGGGTACCCAAATTTTTGCACCAGTTAAATTTTGGTTTAATGCATATTGCACATTTTCTGTTAGTACAATAAACCTCATTTCAATCCTGAAATATTACTGTGTCCATCAGTTATTAGATATATCAAATTGAAATGGCTGTTGCAAACACCCAAATATTTAGAACTAAAAATGATTAAGATTAATAGGGGTGCCCAAACTTTTTCATATGACTGTAACACAGCAGTGATGGCAGAGGGTATCTATGGCTGTGGCCAGTGTGTGCACCAGTCCGTAAATAGATTATGACAGAGATAAAGAAGTTCTACATCTAAGAAATGTTGCTCGGGAGCTGCAACATGACAGGTCGACATTAATCTCCTTTCATTTAATGTCAAATAACATCTATGAGCCCAACCTATTGGTTGCCCTTGTGCATGAGCACATCTGGAAGAACATTTGCTACTGCTTGAGAAGAGCAAAAACTATGAACTATTGTAGATTATATGATACTCCTTAAAGGCGTTGTCCAATTTAGAATAACTATTATATATTCGGAGCCATTAACCTCTATTCAGATCTCCATCTCTTGGCCAGAGTAGAAAGTGGTTACAAAGAATGTCTTCCACTCTGGAGGACCTGTCCTGTCCTGCATTACATAGACAATCCACAGATTTGAATGGACACTATGTAATGCTTCATTCCCCCTCTGGAGGCACTGTAGGAAAGTTTAGGACATACAGTCAGGTTTCCCCTGCAGCTGGCACTGGCTGGATGACCATTTTTGACAAACTTACAGTGTGGAGACCCTTTTAACATCTACAAACTGCCTAAGTCCAATAACTCTGCTAAGCCCAGAACAGAGTCAAGAGAGAGTCAATTAAGTTTGGTTGTTTTGCTGAATAAATAGCAACAATTTAGGGAATAAAAAATGGAAAAAATACATTTTGTCACGGTCTTATAGCCTATAGCTCAATGTACAGAGAAGAGTACAAGGAAGGAATGTATCTGGTATGTTGTGGAATTCTGGGTGACAACAACTATGACAACCGCTATGGGCATTGTAATGGTTGTCATTAGTGTTTGTCATTGAGCATCTGTTACTGATGCAAATAATAAATAGAGAATTAAAATAATTCATTAGAGGATGAGTCACTGACTTAAAGGGCTATCCCCATCTCGGCAAATCTCTGCCAAGATGGGCATAACTGCTCCGCGTCCTGACCCCTAGAGTCGGAACTTACAGAGGACTGAGCAGTCCTGATCTACAGTGTTCCCAAAACTCCCATAGGGGAGAATGGGAGCTAAGAAAAAAGTGTAGCAGGTGATCTATGCTGTTTCAGTAGCTTCAGAGTAATTGAAACATTGTAGCTAGATGTGGTACACTGTTTCCCTAGCCCCCATTCTCCTCTATGGGATTTTTGGGCACAGGGTAGAGCAGTACTGCTTGGCTGTTCCAATTTTTTTAACCCATCCGGAGAACTACTGTGCATGCGCAGGGAGCACATTTATCGCTAAGTATTACGGCTTTTTTTTTTTTTTTTTTTAACCAATCCCGGGATGGGCATGCTTACCATATTTGGGACACTAAACCACCAGTCCATAAGAACATGTTGGTGGTTGATCCTGGTACTTCTAGCAGCAGTGCCTTCTGGCTCACCTTACTGGCATGCTCCAGTTGCTCCTCTCTGCTTCTTTTGGGCTTCCTTCTCTTCTTCTCCTGCAGCTGCTAGTGGTGCCCACAGGGAATGTGCACCAACTAAAAGGCAGTGGGCACCAGTAATTCTGTCCCTAGCTAATCCCTTCTGGTTCTCCCTTATATAAGTATGCCCAACTCCTTGCTTAGTGCCTTAGCAATACTGTAATGTTCCTGTTATCCGACCTGATCTGTGATTTGACCTTTGGCTTGTTCCTGACTTCATACCTGTCTGCTGTTCCTGTCCTGCCTGTTACCCATGGCCAACCTTGTTTTGATTATGTCCCGTGCACCTTTGCACCCAAATGTACTTGACCATTTGCTATTCTGACTGCTGGGGTGTCATACCAGAGTCTTTTGGCCCACTAAGCTAGCTGCTACCAGTATTGGCACTGCCTCAGGAGGTAGCGACCAGGCAGTCTCCCTGCACCAAAGTTCAGAGAAGACTGTACAGGGGATAAAGTGTGAATACCAGGGAAACTGCTTAAACAATGCCCTTTAAGGGAGCCCCAAGGGCAACCGGTTTTGTATCTCATTGGATCACCAAACCACTGACCATGATACGGTTTCCCAACCATGATACAGTGTCCAAACTTCCCTTTAAAGGGAACCTAGCAGGCTGTTCAGGATCACTAAACCAGTGGTATGATATAAAGGTTTTGGTGGTTTAGTGGTCCCAAATAGAATGACAGGTTCCCCTTAAGTCAGTTGATTGTCAGTTCTCTTCTATAATATATACTAAACCATTTTTGTCTTTACACATCTGACTATAGCCGTAAAATGGGACCATTGACATTCCTTTCTGCATGGTAATCTCTCCATACCGCCAATTATGATATGTTTCCATGTGATAATGTAAACGTCTCCTTTTATATGTCCAACTTAAGTTCTTGGCAAGGAATAGAAGATAAGTTATACTGTGATTCATCATTGTGTCCATTCTAAATGTCATCAACAATACAGTAAGACAAGTGGCTGATCCTGTGGGGGACGCGCGAGGAACATCATTGCCTTCATTAACCAGCTCTGTCTGTCGCCACCATTACTGGACTAATTTTCTTTTGAGCTGCTGCAACGTTTCATCTAAATGTCAATCTGGAGACATTGGAGCCTCTAAAGCAGAACTGCGGATCGCTGGGAACACGAGCTAAGGGGAATCTTTATTAATTAATGCTAAGCTTTCCTTCCCACCTGGTCTTTTCATCTCTTCTACTATAGTCATCTCCGAAACAACAAGGACATATTCCTAGCTTGTGCTGCCAGCGTTACATAATGAACCCTGAAGCGGTGGCTGCACATTTCTTGATTCTCATCTGGCCAAAAAAATATGAATTTTGTTGGAGAAGTGGGCCAGCCAAAAAGGGATCGTGAGCAAGAAAATATTAAGTTTGTTGTTCTACTAGTTCTATGACATATCCCTAATATACCAAATTATTGGAATTGAGGGCAGACTGAGAGTAGTCCTGGCAATAACATTCAGGGAAAGTGATGGCTTTAGATGTGTGTGGACCAAGAGTTAAAGACAGAGGTTTGGGCTACAGTAAAATCTCGTCGGTAGCCGAGAGTGGGATAAAATAAAAAAAAGAAATGATACTCAACTACCCCCAGTCCTATGTTAGGATGGCATGCTGCCTATTCCTTCTGGTCCACAAGGCTACTAGGGTTAAAAGAGCAAAGGGTCAGGTGACCGCAGTAGCCAATTACTGGTTTCAGCAGTCACATGTTTGGTACTGGTGGCGTCACTGCTAAAACTAGTGGCCAGCATGTGATCACTGATTCCAATGATTGACACTCTGCACTTGCTCTTTAAGACCAGTGGGATGCACCACCGACCCAAGGACTGGGGGTAGTTGAGTATCAATTTTTTTTTATTTTACAACATTTTAAGTTTGCCCTATGTCAATCCGATCCAGGCTCAGACTGGTCCACAGACCACAAATAATGGTGTATCTGCCATGAGCTTATAGAAAAGGTCTTGGTTGAGTGGCTGGGCCATCAGGTACTATGGAAAGACCAACCAACAAGACAATGGACAGTGGAGTTAAGAAATCTGGCTGATATGTAGATGATGTGAATGGTTCTTAGGCCGACAGCAGACTGTAGTTGGCCTAAAACCGATTGGCCATGTGAGTATAGTTGTTAATGTTGGTAATGGGATGGTAGGAACATGTACGGCCAGCTTTAGGTGTGCAAGCCTCAGAGCTACTGCAAGCTGCACTATAGATGATTGAACCAATTCGATCCAAGTTGGGTTCAACCTGAATATACCAAATTGTTCGGATTTTAACGAAACCAATCAATTGGCGTTTTATCTCGGACTAACTAAAATGGCCACTGTGACATGCATTGTAGTGAATTATTATAATTTGGGGTCGATTCAGACCCCAGAGTACATTAGGTGGAGGCCCAAGGGAAGGGGAGGTGAAAAAAAAAAATATAAAACATGTATACTCCCTGTCTCTCACCTCTTTTGGGCCTCCTTGCATTATCTGGTGCTCTCCTGGTGACATCATACACCTGGGGTCACCACTGAGGCTTATGATTGGGCCACAGTGGTCACATGGGCACACCGAGCGTTATAACGTCACGAGAGAGTGTCGGACGAGGAGGCCCAAAAGAGGTGAAGGAAGGCAGGTATAAATGTTTTTTATTTTTTATTTTTTTTACACCTCCCCTGGGTCCCCTCCTATTACACTATGGGGTCTAAAGACACCCCAGACTATAATAATTTCACTTTTGGTTCTAATCGAAGCCGAAACAAATCAGGAATCCAAGCCACCCGCACCTGAAACTATACGAATCTTGGGAGGTTCGCCCATCTCTAATTCTGACCCCTTTAACAAATTTCCAAACCTATAGACAGAATAGTACTGAATGTAACAATTTCAGAATCCAGACTTCTGTATCCAGACTACTGCCATGACTGACAACCTTCTAGATCAGCAACGCAATATTTCATAAAATTCTTCTGCAAATCCTGATATTTTATCTGTGATATCTTAAGCCATGCTCATTCTGCCCATTTCTAAATGGCCGGCAGCGCTTTGCTAATCTAGCACTGAGGATTTACAGGACGCTCAGGTGTGAGATTGCGGCGGCTGAAATATTTCTGATCATTATAAATAAAATACCTTTACATCCTGCGCTCAAAAACAATTTCTATAATCCGCTCATTACGTAGGCAAGGAGACGTTGCAGCGGGCGCCGATCATTCCAAGTATCATTAAGTCTTTAAATCAAATAATAGCAATATCATTCCCAAGGATTTCATCTATAAAAAGCCATATTTATGCACAAATTCTTAGTAAGCGGCGAATGTCTCGAAACGCAGGCACATTATGTGGTCTCCTCCATATGCTCAGATTCAAGTGTCTAAATGTGTGATAAATAAAGAATTCAGAGCCCATAACGTTACTGACCTCGGTCTACGGATGTAGCGACGTGACACTGATAACTTGCTGCAGCGTGATATCTTATTACAGAACGCAACAAAAGCCATTGAAAGAGATGAAGTAAAGGTCGGCGCATGGAGTATAGTTCAGTGTGGAAACAGCCAAGCCCACACCATGGGCCAGATCTGAGGCCGGCGGCTCATGATACAATCATAGAATACAGCAGCTCCGAAAAAGAGGTGTAACTTGGTGTTCCTGGGCCCCAATGCAAAATATGTAACGGGGCCCCCACTTACCATGTGCTATATCACTGGTGTCTTCTTATATTGTAGAGAGGCCATTGGGTCTTGCCAACTCTGCACCCGACTAGGTACTATGGCACCCATAAACATCTACAGGGACCAGTATGCCACAGATTTCATACCGATTTGTACTCCAATTTTATTAACAGTGGCACCATTTTTTCTGTGGTTAAAGAGGTTGTACCATTATAGAAACTTATCCCCCATCCACTGGATAGGGGTTATGTGTCAAATCCGAACCCAGCAATGAGAAGTATGGGTGCCCAAAAGTGCCTCCCTGTGAATGAAGGGCCAGTGCACTTGTGTGGTCAACGATCCATTCTCTTCTATGGGGCTGGCCAATTGAAGTCAATGGGACGCCAGTCTTGCAAGTGCTCTAGTGCTTTGTTCACAGAGAAGCTTTGGGCCCCCGTTTTCCTGACCACTGTGGAACCCAGCATTCGGACCCACCCCTTTCCCCCATGATCTGACACCTATTCTTTATCCTTGTGGATATAGAATAGTTGTCAGTAATGACATAACCCCTTTAAGCAGTCAACTGCTGGGATCAAAACTTTCATCAATCCCTACTGTTTTGACAGAGAGTGGCTGATCACTATAGCCATGACCCCATCGAAGACCACATGGGCACATTGGCAGTGGAGTCAATGACCTCAGGTTTGGGATATAAAATAACATCAATGTGCGCCAAGTGGTTGGTGAAGAAGAAAGAAATGTAAATCCCACCAATATTTGTTGTGACCTTTGCCCTTTGGAGGAGGAGTCCTGGAAGTGATGATCCGGCCCCCACAGATATAGCCCTGATCTCATCATCATCCAGTCTGTCTGGGACGACAAGAAGAGACAGACGGATTGGAGCAAGCCTACATCCTTAGAAGATCTGTGCTTAGCTCTCCAAGATGGCGACTGGAACAACCTCCCTGCCTGGTTCTGCCAAAAACTATCTACAAGTACCGAGAAGAACTGATGGAAGGCAAATGGCAAAGGTCACACCAAATATTGATAAGATTTACATTTCTCTTTTCTTCATTCACAAAAATAAATTATTAACCCTCGTATGTCTGAAAACATTCTTACATTGTAGCATTTTTTCCACATCTGCCTAAAACATTTGCACAGTACTGTAGATCTACATCAAAAGTAACAAAAATGAATAAAATAATGGCGGAGTCACCGCAAACACACAAAAGCTACAAATTGCTGTAATTGATACTCACGAGCTCTGTATTATTCAAGGAAATGATGAGCAATTGAGAAAAACACAGGAGAGAATGAACATCTTGAAGAATTTATGGAATTTTGTTTCCAAACAAAACTGCAGCCAAACCCCTTTCCCAGTTGATTTTACTTTCCAGGACATTTGTGACTGTCTACAACTAGCGTTGGGTTTGACATAAGTCTTTTACATTGTTCACAAGTGCGCGAGGATTGATATGGTATCAGTAGACACAGCAGCGCCATGATAGCAACAATGCCTCATGTGCACCAGGGGCAGATCTAGCAGATGTAGTGACTGCTATGGGGCCCGTAACATACTGTCCCCCCTAAATTACCTCTGTGGGGGACAGTATGGTGTGTGGGGACCAATAAAGGGGTCCTTACTGTACGGGGGCCTATATCAGAGGCCCTTACTGTATGGGGATCCATAAAGGGGCAATATACCATGGGGAAGTCGGTGAAGTGGGCATGGTACCATGTGGGGGAGCTGTACCATGTGTACCATTTTATAAAGATGCAAAACCAAGGTTTGCAACTTTTTTACACCGGAAAACTAACATAGTGGCATGATAGAGCTGCCTCTGTGTACCAAAAAAATTGCACCAAAATTTTGGCACAATTTCTTGCCATTCAACTAATGCCTAAAAATATACAGAATTGTTATCCAACTTCACCCCCTGTTTTATATCTATTAGGCTAAAGCTACATATAGAAAATCACATCTAAAATACACTTCAGGAAAAAAAAATTACAGTTGAAATACAGCAGGAGAAATTGCAGCAAAAAAACTAGTTTTTCACTATTTTTTTTTTTTGCCACCCCCATGTATGAGGAAAATGCAGAATTTCCACAAGTTAAATGAATGAATGAGGTATCCACTGGACCTGCACAGATCAGCTGTTGCAGCAGTCTCCGGGAACTGGAAGCTGCCAGTGGATGGGCCGTGCTGCTATTCAAGGAGCAGCGCTGTAGTTCCTTGGAAGCACCGTTATGCATTTGACGGGGCTGTGGATAGGTCATCAGTATGAAAATTAGATTTAGAGCCGGAAAACCCCTTTAATAAAATCTCATGCACTTTGCTGGGATTGTAAGATTCAGCATTTTTATCCTCTACGTTTGTGCAATGCCCCAGCTTTAGACTGTTTTAGTGAATCTTCTCCATTGACTTTGTTCACAGTCTAGAGGTGGTGCTTGAAACTCCTTGGCCCCAATGCAAAATATTTAAAGGGATTGTCCCACGAAGCTAAAACGGCCGGACCTCTCTCTTATTGCACATTCAGCCTGGCTTGGCATGACTGGTTGTAAATGGTGCTCCCATTGATGTGAATAGGAGCACCATTCACCACCAGTCATGCACTGGCTACGCTCAAGCTGAATGTGCAGTGAGATGGTCGTGACGTTTTCGCTTCTTAGGACAATCCCTTTAATATGGCCCCCACCCACCACTATAATACTGGTGTATATAATACTGGGCATTTCGCTTCCTCAGCATGAAGGCTATTGCTACCTCTTCACTACCTATAGCTACTCCCTTGGTGCTATCCATAGACACAGCTGCCCGGTCCTGTAGAGACGTCTCCCAGGTGCCAGGTGTAGATTCTGTAGGATCATTTCCTCCATCAATTCCTCTGTAGTGCACCTGTCTAATGATGTACAACAGTTAAATGACACTCCATACCATGAACTCATGGACCTTAAACGCTTCCTAGCGCATTTCATAATTCCCACTGAAAAGTAATTTTATGGTAATTATATTTTCTTAGGATGATTCTGAAAAGATGATAATTATTCTCCGTACCTTTGGTAATAATCTCTCTATCCATTAGATGATTACATTCAGGATAATTACGGGGTGCGACCACTTCTTTCTTCCCATTAAGAACCATTCCATAACAAGTATAGCATTCAGCTCCATAGTACAATCATCCGATCAGTGTAATTTGTAGTCTGTTTCCACAGCCATTGTGGAATGTTACATTGTAACCATCAAATATCTGAAAATTCTATTGAATAATTACATGGCATAAATAAGGCTTTGTGCAGGGACCAACCTCGATCCCTCGCTGGCTAACACAGAATCGCCTTGACAACAAATTAAAATATTCCTCAAAACATGTTGAAAAGCATTTTACAGGAGCTGTGTTATAAAGACAGGTACCTATTAGGGGGGAGGGTACGCCACTTAGGACTGACCCCCCCATTATCCAGAATAGAGAGCCACTTGCGTTTACAGAGAGCTCATCACTTCTTCTGACATGTCTATTTTAGTAAATATTCTATTCCCCGAAGAAATAACAATTCTGCTGCATCTTTTCTTAGAACTCTGTGCTATGTCATTCCTCAATGATTCTGATTAGAATGTAAACATCCATTGACAGCTGGGTCTTACCATATGGGGTGTGTGTCCATAAACAGCCTGACACTGGTCTATCAGAGCTGAGTTTCCAGGCTTTGGTCAGTAAATCCTCCCCAAATGGCTCGCTTTTGGTTTTCATTGGTGGGTTCCCGAACATCATCGGAAGTGCAATAAAAACCTTATGCATGCGCTGTGTGTCCAGGACTTGGCGCTTGCACCTTACTCTTGGCACTAACCTCAGAGAGACCAATTGCGTATGTGGCGTTGTCTGTTTTGTACTCAACAAAGATGTGGCAGCGCATAAGGTTAATGTCAAGAAAGGAGAAAAATCTTTGGCTTGATGCAACAACTTCCGCACCCCTAAGAGAAAGTTCCCATGGCGTAATTCTACCTCAAAATCAGCTCCAAATTCTGGTTAGAATGTGCCATCTATGGCAGGCAGTGATGGGATGTCTTATTCTATTTTCTGTGAATTCTGTGGCTGATCAGCAAGTAAACCCTAAATGAGTTTCCCAGGGCCAGAATTTGGAGAGGAATGGAGTGAAAGTGAAAGACTCCCTACTGCCACCTAGGTCCTGATTCCTCCTACCTAACTGTTCATATCTGGGTTCTCCACCATGACCACCTCCTCTGGTGCCTTCATATATTTCTTCCAGCTGGCAGTCATCCCGCTAGATATATCTTACAGCCTGAAGAAGGGCTACTAAGCCCGAAACGTTGCTCCAGCCACACGTTTATATGACAACTTGTATTGTACTGTGATACAAATTTCACTACGTATCAAATCATGTAATGTACAGTATATACTATTAATAAACTAAATAAGCAAGCTCAAGTATGTTTGAGAGCTGTCCATCTGTTTCTATAGACATTGAAGTTATCCGGTGGGGTTTGCTCAGCCCCCTTTGAAAATCGTGCACTAAATTTTGTGCTAAACTGAACATTTCTACTCCATTAGAAAAAAAACTTTGTTTCAAAACAAGAGACAAATTCTAATTCTAAATTCTATTTTGTCCCAGTTAGAAAACTTCTCTCTGGCCATCGGTAGACATGCAAATTGTCAACCACGTGGAAGAAATTACCGAGATTGCAGCCAAAAGGCGACAACAAAGAACTTTTGATGTTGTCATTTGTCACTTTGATTTACGATTCTAAAAGAGGAGCAATCATGAATATTCTGATTATTTCTCTTCTCTGTTCTCGGCATATCTGACAATATCAGCAAAGTCGCATTAAACATCTGTTTGTGAAATAAACCAGGCTCATGGAGACAGCTGCTCCAGACCGGGAAATGCCATCCAGCTGTCTGACTAGTACATTAGCAGTGGTTTTCATTTGCTTAAGGCAAGAGAGACGGGTGGAGAGACGGTGCCTGTGTAAGGTTTTATAGCGTGCATGTATAAACATGTACTATTAATTCTAGGGGCCCACACAAAACAAATGGTTGCTGCTAACAAGTAAGTGCAAAATGAGCAGAGAATGTATCTCAGCTGAACATCTGGAGACCAGGCACGACTTCCATGATTATTTTCATGTCAAATTGATGTAAAATCTATTGTCTTTTGGGAAACATACGGCACATTAATAAATTCTGCATCATCCATTAAAGGGGTTTTCTGGGGCTTTTGGATTGATGAACTATCCTTAGAATTTATAATAGGTTTAGTTAAAGGGCTCTTTCATAGTTGCCAGCAGTTCCTGACCGCTATGGCGGCGAGCGGCGATGCTCTATGCTGTTTACGGAACTCCCAAAGGAGTGAATGGGAACTACAGACACAATGTACATGTAGCTACAATGTTTCCATTACTCTGTGCATTGGTCATGGTTGGGGTCGAGTAGCTGTAGTCGGCTCCACTAGACCTACGGAGTAATGGTGATAAAGGGGTCTGCAGTGTGGATGGTGGTGGTAGTGGTTTCCTCCAGGGCACTCTCTGTAATACGTCTCCTGCCTGATGATGGTTGTAGTGTCCTTGATGTTGATGTAGGATACAATGAGCAATGGTGCAACAATTCAATAAAGTGAGGCAAATGAACAATAAACAACAATCTTCCATAAAATGGAGACACAAGCTTGGCAACCATTGGGTGGGAGCTGAGGCTTGGTGATGGTTCTCCCTGGGGTTAGTCGGTGTCTCAGTCCACCTCCACAACAACAGAAACATATGCCCTTGTGCCTGCCAGATCCCTAAAGGGTATTAGGCCTGGCCTGAGGCTCATAGGTCTCAATCATAGCTATGCGGTCCATCCAAAAATTCCTCTCGCAGTCACTGTGATACACACTTGTCCCAAAAAGTGAGCAGAGCTAAAGCTCATCTCTGTCGTAACTGCAACATTGACACTGGCCCTGATGGGAAGGATCAGTCTAATGAAATCTCTCCAGCAAACACACAAGTCTCCTCTAGCTAGGAAGGAGGAAGACCAGACTGGTCCTCCTTAGAAGGAAGAAGACAAAAAAGATCTAAGTCACTAAGAGACGGCAGTGTATAATATAGCATGTCTGTTTTGTGCCGAAGCAAATCTCGCGAGGTTCACCCATCTCTACTAAAAACCCATCATGAGCAGATTTCACAGGTACATGGTCGGTATCTCACTTGTCAAAAACCATGTACCGTGTCGTTGGCCACAACTAGATAACTAGTACAGATTTCATCCTCAGCAGAGAAACATGAACATTTTTAAAAATATTTGAGCAAATTAAAAAAAAAAAGCTAATTTCAATTTACAGTACTTGAGCTGTTTTATATAATATTGATACACTTTATATTACTGTACTCACTTGAGTATTACACAGCCGGTACCGATAGGGGGCGCTGTCCAGAACACTTGTATCCGTGTTCTTCGCCTCGGAGTGCTTTCTGTGACGGCTACAGGGCAGTTGCTCATGAACTGTGTGTCTTCTTCATCTATTATCTGCAAATTAAAAGCCATAATTACATAGTGACAGGAGATTATTAGTGACTAATGGACTGCTGGACACCTGTAACAATGTATCGGTGACAGTGGGAGCGAGCTAACCACTGCTGTCACCATACATGCTGATGGCTATATTCTGCTGACCTTACTAAAATTCTAGGAAAGGCCGAAATTGTTGAATTTAACCCCTTGCTGACTGTCATGATAGTAAACAAGTAGAAGGATCCTACTACTAGAATTAGATTGTACAGATGTGTCCTACGTTACCTTGCCACAAATCTTGTTAAAGTCTCCAATTTCCCACTATACAAATTCAATACAATATCATGACATGCTAGCAAAACACTCAACAGTCCGCAAATCACATCACAACCACAGGGTGGCCACATATGGACATATATAGTATTAACATCTCCTGACAGAGTATCGAAAAAATGATATTTTTTAGATCTCACATCACTCATTGCTGGAGCCAAGAGAAAAGGTAAGATAGGACATATCTGTATAGTCAATGACATGGAGCATACACAGAAATCATTGCAAAACAATGCACTACTTTATTATGACAGTCAATATCCCCTGTAACTTAGTAACATGTCTATAGGGGTTAGTGCTTGTTCACACATAAGCTCCAAATGACGTATTTACCTCCTTAAATGCATATGGTTAAAGAGATTGTATCACATTATATATTATGTTATATGGACATCATAGAGGATTGTCTCCTTAGCACTCTCCTCTATAAACCAGAATGGGGAGCCCCTTTGCACAAGTACACTTTTTGTAAAATTTGAGCCACCCTTGCATTATGGCAACCATGTCCTGCTACTGTATGTTACAACTCTTTTTTGGGGGTGCTGGGAGTCACATTTTTGGAATTGTCCCATCTATAGAAAATATTCTCTTGATATCAAATGGAAATTTTTGTAGCCACTTTTTCGGAGTTTTTTCAGTCTGCTCTACCTTATGAGGGAACAGTCTCACAAGTTGGCCATGATACCATAGTTTTACAAATAAAATAGTGTGGCTGATAAGCCTTAAAAATTTAATTTGAAAATTGTGTCATCTTTCACGTTTGCCCCTGCATGAAGGTTGCTTCTCGGCCACCCGGAACGGCCCATTTTGGCTGTTAACCGTACCTAATCAAAAGAGAAGAGGATTTTCAGAGGTTCCCTCATCGCCGGTCTCCGTTTTGCTGCTTTTACAATGCAAATTCTGTATTTTTATGAACGCTGTCAGCGTGTCACTTTCAAGAATGACATTTTGATGATCCAATTCTGTGAATTTATCACTAGAATTTCCATTTTGGAAGACTACGCAAAATCTTGAACATATGGATCATAAGAGAGTAGAGAAGGCAGCTTTTCTCTTCCGTTTCCCAGGCCGTAATTTATGTACATTGCAAACAATTACCCTATAATTAGATATTTACTTGTATGCGGCAGATGTCTTCAGTAAGAAATCCATCAGAAGTAGCAATAATCAGAATTATACAATCATTTGCTTAACTTAATAACTTCCATTTCTGCCTTATGAAATGTGTCTCATCTGAAAATTATTCATTACCTTCTACTTGGATGGAGCTGACCCAAACTGCAGAAAGAAATGATTCCGAATATTCTCTGATGACCTAAAGCCTAACAATCTTAAAGTGGACCTCCAATGATATAACATCTTTACATCAATGAAAAGTGCAAGTGAATATAAGAAACTTCGTAATAGATCTTAGTAAAGAAAAATGCTTTGTTCTCCTTTTAGCAGGCTGAGTTACTTCTAACATAGAAATCTATGGAGAGGGAAGGGGGAGGCTGCTGGAAAAGACACACATGCAGCTGTACTTAGTAGCTCCTTTGCTTCTTCTATATCTAGTAAGATAAGGTTCTACAACCATAGAGAATGAGGCAATAAATTAAGACTTCATACAGATACGGATACTATTAGGGATAAGAGTCTAAGTGGAGAAATGGACGAGGAAACAGCTTGATAAGTGGAGAAGGAAATAGATTTCATTAAGATATATTACAAAGTTTCTTATATTCACATCTGCTACTCATTTATGCAAAGTTGTTTTATAATTGAAGGTTCACTTTAAGATTGGTATCTGGCTTTTATTTAAAGGGACACTCCATGCAAAGCTAATAGACTGGTTATGCCTAGTGCATGATACAAGGATACATTTTGGTCTTTCTGGACTAGGTATAACACAATGTATCAGTTTTGCCTTAAATGGGTTGTCCGGGATAAAATGGAATTCCTACACTAATCTAAACACCCTTCCCCCGCCAACTTTCTAAATTACATACTTTAGCAAAAATCTATAGTTACCCATATCCCTGGGGCGGGACATTTTCTGATTATCCAGTGACATTCCACTTCCCTGCTTCTGAAAACGGAACGTCACCTATACTCCCCCCTCCACCCCATCATACTTACGTGTCTTCCTCTCCAGGCTCCCTTCCCCTCCCGCTTCCCCTTCTAGGCCCCCCCCCCCTCCTCATACTTCCCCGTGTTCCTTTCGACTCCTCTGCGGGACGCTCCTCCTCTTCTTTGACTCTGCGGGCTCATGCGCATGAACCTGTGCACGCACCGGCAGAGGTGCTATCTCTACTGCGTAGGCATCAGAGGCACCTCCAGCCTGCGCACGAGCCCGCAGAGTCAAAAAAGAGAGCCGTCCCGCAGAAGGAAGTCTGAAAGGAACACAGGTAAGTATGATGAGGTTGGGAAGGCCTAGTAGTGGGATAGCTAGGGAGACAGGGAGGGGGTGTGAGAGAGGAAGGGAGGGAGTGAGAGGGAGGTAGCGTGAGTCAGCCTACAACTACCATGATATATTGCATTAGCTAAGACAACAGGAAGCTACCCAAGTAAACAAATGCAGGAGATGCCAGGAGCTCCCAGAGAAACCCAGAAATGACTCAAAACACGGCTAAAGTTATTTGGGTGCACTTATTAATCCATTAATAGCACTAACAGACCTTTTTAAAAAAATATATTTTTTGCCAGGAAAACCCCTTTAAGTGTTTCTTTAAGCCTCTGTTCACACTATTATAATTGTTTCTGTTATAAATGGTAACCATCACACAGTGCAGGATCCTTTACACATCCACAGTGCCCAGTAGATCTCTTTGACTTATAACAGAGTTCATCGGGTTTCCGTTATGGTGTCCATCGACAGGAAGAATAGAGCTGTATGCTGAACTACTGACTGAACTGACAATGGAGACTCAGTAGTGTGAATGCCGTCTTAAGGTATTAGATTTTATAAATCTGGCTACTTTCGCAAAATGATTGGCACCCTTGTCCATGGGCTCTGATATTGCCATGCTTACCAACTTTGAAGTTGGTAAAATCGGTACAGATAAATCCCACCCCAGCCTTGCCCCTGGCCCCATCCCTAAGCCGACTGGGTCTGTCCACTTTGGGTTGGAGCTTTCTATGCCTTTTTTCCTTTTCTGACCAGGATATGCCATATTTGCTGGGACTGTTATTGAAAATTAGAGACTGTCCTGGCAAATTTAAGACAGATGGCAATTATGTATTACAGGTCAACCTCACTTAAAGGGGTATCCTGGGACTTTCATTTTGATGTCCAATCCTTAAATCATCCTTATTAACGTCCCATAAAACATCTTTAATTCAGCTGTAATACCAAATACGGTCCATACATAAGAGAGGCGCTGTTTCTAACGAAAAAGCAGCCATGTATTTCTAATGTCATACATCACCTTTAATTCTAAGCAGTTAAAGGGATTGTCTAATGAAGACCATTTTCTGTAATGAAGTTGGCCCCGTGTTCAGTGAGTTGCCATCTGCCTGACTTCGGAAACCCCCCTGCGATTAGTTTTTATGGGAAGGGAAGCGGCAGCCAGACCGACACTGCAGTATTAAATGTCAGGCATTTAGATGATGTATATAGGGCCAGGACTGCCAGAGCGGGAACTGAGCGGGACGACTCTCTATAATGCTGTAAGATGGTGCGAATGTTTACATTGAACAGGGAAGGGTTAAACCCCTGTCCTGACTGTGCCTGTTGGAATAGTGAGCCCGTCACAACTTGGCGTTATGTTTTATGTCCTTTGTAGGATGGCAGGCTTTATATCTGTTCATGTTGCTTTAATAGGGGCAGGTCATTGCATTCGGTGTTCTGGAAATTTGGGGAATGGGATTGCGCAATGATTCCTTAGAGGCAGAACTAAGTTGTGCCCTTGAGTTGTTCTGCGGGAGAAGTTGTGCCTGCTTGGCGTCAGACATCACCCCATCTACTGAGGGTGAGAGATGCTTCCTATATCGGGGCCATTCCTGCACTCTGTGGGGGGGGGAACCAAGTGTCCCCTATACTTTCTTAGCTGGCTTAGATGACCTGCAGGGGGCAGAGTATCTCAGCGATATCTCCGCAAGGGCCGTATGGAGAAGTGGCGCATCAGCCACAATGGAAAGGAGGAGCAACGCCGGCCACATGAGAACTATATTGACACCCTGTCCTGTGGCCAGTGGCTGCATGACGGCACACCGGGTTACAATGTCCATAGGGTATATGGAAAGAGTTTGTATTAGGTTTTGTTCACATCTGCTTCATGGTTTCTGTTTAGATGCAGTGGCTGATCCGTTGTATGATGGACACCATAAAAGCCTGACTAACCCCCATAGCGCCACACCTGCCCCCAGGTTGTGCAAAGTACTGCAGCACAACACCATTCACTTCTATGGATTTAAGATGCAATACCAGACAAATCAAGGACGGGTGTTACACTGAGAAGAAAGCAGTCATGTTTTTCTAATACTGTACAACCTATTTAAGGCTGCGGTCACACTAGCGTTCGGTGACCGTTTGGGCACTCCGTCCCCATTTTTCTCTCTGGGCAGAAATTGGGTAGAAATTATAGTCTATGGGGTCCATGGGTTTGCGCGGGTAACCGCTTATTAAGCAGATAGGACCCAAAGAAAGGAAACCTGAATGCTAGAGTGAACCTAGCGTAACTCATAAGACTTACATGACAAAGTCAGCTCTGCTGCGTCCACGTGTTCCATCTGCAGTGCTCAATGCAGGAACACATGCATTTTGCTGAATTAATTTCCAAACCTACATTTGGCGATATCATGATAAAGGGACGGAGGGACGGGTCCATATGCCGGAGACTAGCAATCCCATGCAAGTTTCCCCCTCCTCATTTACTGGTCCATTACATCTGCAGAAGGTGGAATGACACAGTGAAAAGCCTGCCTGGCATCACTCTCCAAATCATATGGTAATGTATGAGCCCTGGTATGGGCGCTGTGTGCACCGGCATCTATATCATGATGCTCCGTACACTGATTGTATGAAAAATATCAAATGACATCGCAAATGAGCTCCTCATAAATATGTAGAGAGGCATTAGAATCAAATAGGCTATTACCGCCAGCCATTCCACATGGAAGCCTAGTGCGCAGGGACTCGCCTTCAAACAGGATTTTTAGATTTTTTTTTAAATTGTCTGTAATAATGTGTATTACGCTCTGGCTTGTGTTCATATCCCAAGGAGGAGTCATTATGGCAAGCATTAAAACCACAGCGAGCGAAGGGAGGGCAGCAAGGAAAAGAATTAGATTGCCTCCAGGTTTTATAAATCTTTAGTTATGGCTCTGAGAGGTGAAACTATAGAACGGTGGATTGTGCTCAGGATTTCTTCCAAAATGTGACACTCGACGTCCCCCTTTGGTGATTTATAGAACCACTAATATTTTATTAAGTTGCCATAGCTAAGAATATCAATCATATATTTTAAGAGCGCTCTAGTCTGCGCCTGCCGAGGACGGATTTTGTTACGACTCATGTAGGGCAATTTTTTATTTTCATAGTTCGGTTTTTGCAATTTTTGTTATGACCAGTATGGAAAAGATGATTTTGGAGGGGTTTACATGTGCCGTACAGATGTGTCCACCCTTAACTTAGCCTTAGTTTGGTTGGTGATGTCACTCACTTACATCACTGGTTCCTTACAGTGACTTCAGCCATCATACGAGTCTCTCGGTTACCGGCATGGTGAGACAAGATTGGAGAACAGAGCACCATGGATTGGAGAATAAGGTCACCAGTGAGCATGCTCCAAATCCTGGGCAAACTCTTTAAGGACTCCAAGTACTTATTAAACAAATTCAATACACAGTATGCTATCCAAACCCTTGTCAGGCTGCAGTACATATTGCAACCACTAGGTGGCCATAAATAGACATATATATATAGGATAGGTAGCATTTCGCTTTGTGATAACATATTGCAAAAAGCTACTCATTTCTTGACACACATATCTAGACATTACCAGCCCATAGGAAAGGTAAGGATAGACACAAATTCAGGTCTCTATAAATGTGAACACAAAATAGTGAAAATATTGCAATAGGCTAACAAAGCCCTTGATAGGCTGCAACTCACATCACAACCATTGGGTGGCCACGCATAGACACACAACATAGATGGTCATCCACGCACATACCTGGAAAGCTCCTAAACTCCCTCTAAGGAGTCCATAGACTTCTATAGAGATGTGTAATATGATTTTTGTTGACCAAGCTTCGACACTTTCTTGTTGGATAGTATGTACTGTTTATAATTTATATGGGTTTTTCAGCACTTTCTGTATGGCTGGGGTTATATATGAATATTAAAAACAATAAGACATAGCAGTATAATTCAGCGTAGCACTGAATTCCGCTACATCTGTACTGTGCTGCCAGTCACAACATCACTGAATTGCTTTCGTGTTAGATGTTGGTGCTTTCTATTAGCTGAGTTTTCCATCCAGACTGGTTCAATCCGACAATCCATCTCTGTGTGTTGTTTACTTAGACTTACTTTTATAATAATCACCGCTTGCCAAATTGGCAACATCCCGGGGAGAACGAAGAGGCAAAATGTGGTCATACAAAACCAATATAAGCAGAACGTTCCCAAAATGCTGGAACCATTCAGAGGAACTTGTGAGATTTTATAACTTTCCATCTATTGTATGTTCAGCTATAGGATATGTCAATTACAAGGCCTGGGATCCTGAGCCCTCTGATTGAATAGAGCGATAGTTGACTATCTAGTACTATGGTGTCGAAGTGTACATGTTACACTCCATTTACCTGGGGGACTACTAAGGACCCTCAGCAGGCTAATAGGTATTCCCTATCCAGTGGTTGGAGGATATTCTATTATTACCAGAAGACCGCTTTAGTTTCAATGGGCACCATGTAGTACTTCATGTCTCCTTTAGGGGCACTGTAAAGATATTAAACACTTGCTACAAGGATCCACCACAAATTATTGCTAATCCCAATGGGTCTTGTGCTCAGAAGGATTTCTTCTTAAAAAGGTATATCCAAAGCAGCCAAATGTGAAGCTCCGGAGCCCTAGTGCAAAACCTGTAACAGGGTCTCGCAGGTATTATGTGCCATTATACTACTGGTGTCTTCTTATGTGGCAGAGGGATCTTCAAGTTCCATCAGACACAAGGTAACTGAAACCTCTCCAACCCTCTAGCTGCACTCCTGACTAAACCCATTTAAAGGGATTTTCTGGCCACCAGGTGGTTTATCATACAGATGACCTATTCACAAGTATCTGATTGGTGGTGGTCCAACACCCGGACCCTGCACTGATCAGCTGATCTGGCCTCGGTGCCAGTAGCTACTGCATAAGATGGGCTCTGAAGCTGCTCTGTTCCTATTCAAGTAATAAGCACAGACCTGCTTCCGGCCCCAACCCCTGCAGTAGCTTCTGGCAACGTGGCGTGGCTGGATCAGCTTATCGGCGCAGAGTTTGGGTATCAGAGACCAAACAATTGGGTACTGATCTGTCCTGGGGATAATTCATCAGTATTAAAAACCACCTAAGAGCTGTAAAATCCCTTTAAATGATATGGACAATTAAAATACAGAAGGCTCTTTTTGCTTAAGTTTCCTGTCCAGAAATCTCCAAATCAGTGTCTATGTAAAACCTGAAAATCTAAGCTTTACCATAGTTGAGCCCCATAGCCAGTCCACCAAATGATCCAGGTGTGATGTGAGAGCTGAGCTGAGTGCTCTGACTTAATCAGATGTCTCTTCTGACAGCTCCCTCCTCCCTCTCACAGCATGCACACTCAGAGATACTGCAGCTGCATCTCCCTCCTAAAAAAAAAAAAAAAAAAAAAAAAACATTCCATGCAGTCTCAGATTGGGTTGAAAAATGTTTTTTTATCCATGGCTCCTATTCTGATGCTTACATTGTCCCCAATGGTCTCTACCTCCTGCCCTTGTTCCGACATGCAAGAAATGACCAATTATTGACCCATTTTGAGATTGCGTGAATCCCACCCATTGCAAAACGTTATTTAAAAAGACAGTGCTAATAGGGACTGTCTCATGATGGTAACCCTTGAATTTCCCTTCAAAGGGGGGATTCTGGTTATTTCAAGTTGCCTCCCCGCCCATCCACAGGATAGGAGATAACTTATTTATTGGTGAGGGACTGACGCCTGGGACCCCCACCAATCAGGAGAATGAGGGATTCGTTTCCCCCATGTATGAAGCGACAGGTCAAGCATATAGGTAACCTCTACAGGACCCCTGGAGAAACTGGAGCAACTCAGTTACTGTATACTGGCATTACACAAGACTTAGTGATGGTCCATGTAACAATCTCTTCTAGAAGGATATTTCTAGTCTCTAGATCCACATACACCATGGACTACTTAGCATACAATAGACCATGAAATACATAACAATGCTGACAAGTTCTCTTTAAGTAGTTATATTAACATCGAGAACATTCTAAAAAATAACCCTTAAGACAGGCATTTATTGTATAAAACTGTATTAAGAAGGATGAGTGTGAACAGAAAGGATGTGATTCCGAGGCGTCTCCTCGGAATATGAAGAGAATAAGAAAATGATCATTTGAGCTGTCAGACTCCGTTCTAGCGCACAATCAATCTTACAAGAGATGAGCAAAACGACTTGACAAAGTTCATGTTTCTACAAATTTCACAGCTCCGTGACTGGTGAGTCAATCTGAACTGGCCAAGTTTTCTGTATGGAGTTTGCGAACACAATTGTCATTGTGAACAAAAATCCGCTGTCATTTCCAACTATATTTCTTCTGAAGATTCTGTTAATCCTTTAAGATTCATTGGATGTCTTTTCATTCATATGAGATCCTCAACTGCAGAAAAGGAATGTCTGAACCAGATACTTAAAGCGTCGTTTTTGTTTCACGTTTATTTTTACGTGTTGAGTATTTTTGTAATAGATATTATTTTTCTGGAATTTTCTAATCTTTCAATAAAACTACTCTGAAAGTTTTACTTTAGAAATGCTCAAAATGAAAATTGCTAAGGAAAATCTGTGTTCAGTGTGGACTGTACATGCTGAATACATCTAACTCTTACCTGTAATGAAAGGCTTCTCTACTTTCCCTGCCTCTTTCTACTTACATGTATCTATCTATCTATCTATCTATCTATCTATCTATCTATCTATCTATATCTAGTATTGCTAAACTAAAGTATATGTCTGTCTCCTTGTGTTTTACATAACTGGCAACTCTGATCACTGACAACCTGGCTCTCCTCTATCTCTCTGACATGTCTTGGCAGATAGATAGATAGATAGATAGATAGATAGATAGATAGATAGATAGATGTAGATAAATAGATAGGTAGATAGATAGATAGATAGATAGATAGAAATAGATAGGTAGATAGAATGCAGGGCAGGTAGAGGAGAGCTGGCTGTTAGCAATCAGTAAAACACAGGCAGGGAGAGCTTTAGTTTACCAGTACATAGGGAATACATATATATAGAGTTATATAGATAGAGACAGTAGTTGGGACATAAGTGGCAGGCTGAGAAGTCTGGCTGTTCATGTAACAAATCAGATGTATTCAGCATGTACAGTACATGCTGAACATGGATTCTCCTTGGCAACATTCATTTTAAGCAGTGCTAACACTTTACAGCCAGGTTTTTTTTTTTGTTTTTTTTTTTATAAATTAAAAATTTGCTAAATACCCTAATAAAGGATATTACAAAACCTCCCTGTCCATATATAGATAGGATATTTAGGATGAAATAATAAAGCAAACAATACACTTTACAGAGTTTTTCAATGTAACAACAATTTTTTGATATTCAATTCTTCACTCTCCATTAACTATTTCATTGCGTTTCACCATATGATAACAGACTTATCCCAAATATAAAGGTGTCAGTCAACCCCAATAATTTCATCAGGACCAGCTCACCCTCTAATATGTATGGGGACCCGGTGACTCCCCGAAATGTTAGATGTCAGGAGAAAGAAGAAGCAGGCTCTTGGATTTTAACATGTTCTCACAATGTTAGAGGCGTCTGGTGGCAACTTACTCCCATATCCCTACTAAGAACACATGCATGCTCATCTAAGGAGAGTATGCATGTGTATAGGTAGTCAAGAGGAATAGCTGTTCAGCCAGCAGTTATCTAAATATTACGGCCAAGTTTAGACTAATAATGAAGAGTTGATTTACTCCAAATTCCTACGAATGGCTGGTCTGCGGGGCTATGCCTGGTAACTACTTAATGTCCTACGATCTTCATCATTTATGTAAACCGCGAGGCCGCTATTCAGTTCCAGTTAATTGTTTAATGACATGACCAGAGTTTTATTTCTGGATATACACACAAGGGATTTAGGTGAATCTGGCGATGGCAGATTGTGAGAATATTAAATCCCTCATAGGGGCTGTGCTAAGCATGCATTACCGTGTACTTCTGAGACCTCTCCGCAGCAAGGAGGTCAAAGGTTACAGACACTGGGAAAACAGGCAACATCTGGACAGTGGACTCTCCCTGGAAATTTGGCTCCGCAGCAGCTGGGAAGTCATTTACAGCAAATTCTGGAACGTTACAGGCTAATTACTGACTTAATGTTCTGCTCGTACCAATCCTGCTTAAAGGGACGTTACACTCCAATGGCATATACTGTATATGACGTTACTACAGTACAGTATACATTGTATAGTTATAGAAATAAATACAAGAGGATTCTATAGTAACAAGTGCTACAGTTTACTGCATGCTGTAAATAGACAACATTAATATCAATGATAAAGTGTAGATTCAGTGCAGATGAACGTATGTACAAATATTATTGCAATGGTGATGTCATCGTTGTAGCAAGACATCAAGGTCACCTGATGTGTTGTCACAAGGGGCAGCATGTCAGTGTGCATGAAAAGGACCGGTGCAGAATTCGATGAACAGCATTGCACAGTTTATCTTTCAATTCTAAGCCCAAATGCCAAGATCTTAAAATCTTGGAAGGCTATTTTAAATTGCAATTACTTAAAGGGAATCTGTCACGGCGATTTGGGACACCCACAAGCTCTTATCAACTCGGGGTTTAGTGTCCCTGTAATAAAGTGATCTGTGCCCGGAATTATACTCCCCGCGCATGCGCAGTTCTTTACTGAAACCAGTGCAGCACCTCAGGATCATTGCGCATGCCCCATACCACCGGCACAGTACCACAGTGAAGCCGCGGAGTTAGTCCTAGGTTTCATTGAAGAGCTGCGCAGGCCCCGGCAGCACCAGAAGTGAGTCCGATGATACTTATTGGACTTACCTCTAAGTAAGTATAAAGGTTTTTAATTGCTGGAGGCCAGGATACAGGGACCAGCTGGGGACCCAGGAAGTGGACAGGTGAGAGCAGCAGGGAATTGGTAAGGTGACTACTGTTACTCAGTTTATTTTAAAGTATTCTTAGGCTTTGGCCCAAAATAATCATAGGATTGGACAACCCCTTGAAAGGATTTGATTAATTTGTGTTTGATAGTTTTTTGAAACATTAGACTTATCTAAGTGTACTGGTGAATATAAGAAACTTTCGGATATATCTCATTAAGGAAATTATTTTCCTTTGCCACTTATTAGGCGGCTTTTCTACTCCTGTTTTATTAGATAGGGATCCAACAGCCTCTGTGTTCACCTCAAACACAGAACTCTATGGCGAGGGGAGGAGGAGGAGGCTGCTGTCGGCTACTTATTTTATTTATGCCTCATTCTGTACAGTGAGAAAATCTTATCTTGAAGATTCAGCAGAATCAGAAAAACTCCCGGAGTATAGCAATTTATATGTATTTTCCAACATCCTCCTCCCCCTCCCCTCTCCTTAGACTAATATGTAAAAAGTAACTCATTCTGTTAAATGGAAAGCAGAGTTCTTTAATAAAATATATTCTAAAGTTTCTTATATTGGTCTTTATCATTCATTTACGATATGTTGTTCTATAACTGGAGGTCCACTTTAAATCCAGTAACGCACACAATATAACATGTAGAAGTATTTTGGAGCTTTTACAGAATGAATTTATTTAGAACGGACCTGAAGTTTTGTATCTTCTGAAATGTCAGAAAGCTTTGGTTGCCTTAGAGGACTATAAAGGCTATTTATATACATAAGGTGCCGGTTAAATCTTGCTCATTCAAGTCTGAACAGTTTCTCGTCTGTGGATGACCTGGGATGAAAGATGAAATTTGGCTTGAGTCGTTCTCTGCAAAAATCAGTCAAGCAAAATATTGTTCACTCTTAAAGCCTCATGCACACGTCTGTATTAATGCTCAGCTTTTTACGGAGCCCTAGGGGTCCACGGGGGCCTTTGCTTTAGCTCTATAGGTCTGATTTCATTCGGCTGCTGTATGTACAAGGGTATTGTCCCCTAGAAGCTTTCTAACACATGTCATCTAATGATGCTACGGTTCCCTGCATTGCAAGGTTGCGGCTGTTTTTGACAGCATGTTCATGTCCTGGTGGTTGGGGGCTGCACACAACACTATTATGGGCCGCAGGTGGTCTCCAGTATCTATCTAGTGCAGTATTATTTAGTAATACAATGTATCAAAATGCTGAAAGTTTCATAAATTAAAAGAGACAATTAAAATTGGAACAAAGTAACGATATAAATCAGGGCTGTAACTTGAAGCTCCTGGTCCTCCACTACCATCAAACTGGGGTAATTTACTGTGACAGCAGCGTTCTTTAGCATCTTTGGGGATGTTACTCCTATCTCTACATTCTCTATAGTTTTGCGCTCTGCACTACAGAAAATGTATGTCCAATACTATAAATAGAAGGTTATTTACCTAAAAATACATCCTTTTGAGTAGCAATATAAGTAGAAACAGCATCAAGGTCTCGATGCCTGAGATGGTTTTCTCTAGTCACCACCAAAGCTAACGCATCAATATGGCCACGGCACTGGTGTGTTGACTATACTAAATTTCTCAAATGTGTAAGCATAGTCCTTTGAACAAGGCTGTAAAGACATAGTCGTAGTCGTAGTCAGAGTTTTAGAGTTGGATTTGAGGCTAGTCTTGGGTGGAGTCGGAAAAAAGTTACCAACTCTTATTTTTAATTATATTATACAATTATTGGTATCCTATAGAGATGATCAAATGTCTCAGAATTAGTTTCATTTCGGGTTCATTGTGTCGGCCATTTTTGTTCGCCTGAGACGAATCTCTGTTTTTTCAGTTTCGCAAAAACCCAACAATTTGGAATATTCAGATCAATCCTGGCTCAATACGAAGCGGTTCGTCCATCTCTAATATTGTATAATTAATTAATGAATTGTTTGTTACATATTTACTTTCATCGGAATTCAGTCACTGGCTTTTTCATGAAGTAGAGGAGCCCTTAATGTTTCTGTCTGTTCATGGTTGTCAGCCAGTTATGAAGGAGTCAGAGTTGGGTTGTGATATATTAAAGGAGTTGGAGTTAGTGCTTTGACCTATCGTCTCCAGAGCCCCGCCGGTAAGTGCTTTCTTCCGATTTCCATTTTACTTGATATATGACCAAAGATGGTGGAGTTATATGAGATGTGCACCTACAAGGAAGTGGTGCTGTTGTCCAAGGGTCGAGTACTGATATACAAGAGGATCCATAGGTCCCTTCTTGGCCATATAAGAAGCCAGCAGAATTACATGTAGTACATGGTGGAGGGGAGATCTGCAAGCAATGTTGCACTGGAGCCCAGAAGCTTCGAGCTACCCCTGCGCCCATCCACTATATTATAGACTTTTGGTTTTAACTGCAGTCATCGTTCTCCAGAAAGTTTTCACAATTTGCAGGGTTCAGATCATCTTGTGACAAGTTCTGGTTCAAGATGTTAGCGGCTGAAATAAATTACAGTGTAGCCTGTCGTTAAATCCCAGATGCTGACAACTTTCAGACAACGAAGCATTGACCCCATCTCTTCAAAATGTTTTCTGTGTGCCGGAGGGTGAGATCATTGTGAGGCTGGTGGAGTTTGGTGCTGAGCGGATGTAACGTGAGTTTCCTTATGTTCCACGTGATGACTATGGACATGGGGAACTTTTCATCAAATTGGTCTTAATTTAATTGATTTGATAATTAAATCTTAAAGGGATTTTCCCGGGGGATTCCTGTGTGATGTAATGTGTGTTCCTATACTATGTGGTCCCAAGATGGCTGCTTAATTGTTCTTGTGCTGTAATACAATTACCTTTCACATAGTTGTCATGTATATTGTTAGGTCTATTACTATGATGCCACCTAGTGACAAACTGTATGATGTATGCTGCATATGTCCCGAGTCCCAATCATCATGGATTCAGTGGGCGCGGGTGCTGTCTCGACTTTGACTTATTTAAAGACACAGATGACTTGGGTACACAGGTTAAGCAGTATTCAGCCCCTGTTGCTCCTCCTGGCAGCTGGGAAGCAGGAAGGGGTAATGTAGTGACATCACTATATCATACCTCAGTTTCCCTGAAGCAGAAAGGGGGGGCACATTACACTATGGGGACCTTATGGACATATAATGTGGGGGCCACAAGGAGGAGAACATTATAATGTGGGGGTCACATGGAGAGTGACATTATAGTACGGGGGCCATTATACTACAAGGGCTACCATAAGGGAACATTATACTACAGTGACACCAATAAAAGTACAATAATTTGGGGGCCACAATGATGAGGACACCAAACTGTGGGGACCACATACAGGGGAAAATTATATTGTGGAGCCACATGAAAGGTGACATTATAGTATGTAGGCAATTATACTACAAGGGCTACAATAAGAAAGCATAATAATATGGGGACAATATACTTTGAGGGCACATTAAGGGGGAAATTATACTTTGGAAACCACATGTAGGAGCCATGTAAAACGGGACATTATAGTATGGGGCCACAAGGAGGGGGACATTATAATGTTGGGGGCACATGAGGGGGACATTAAACTGTGGGGACCACATGGAAGGTGACATTATAGCATGGAGGCCATTATACTACAAGGGCTACATTAAAGAGACATTATACTATGGGGCCACAATAAGGGGGACAATATACTATGGGGGGGGGGGGCAAAGCATGGGGCCATACTACAAGGGCGGCATTAAAGAGACATTATACTATGGGGCCACAATAAGGGGGACAATATACTATGGGGCTACAATAATGGAGACACCATACTGTGGGGTCACACGAAGGAGGAAATTATACTGTGAGGACCACATGAAGGGTGACATTATATTGTACTGTAGAGACCGCAATGAGGGGACTTTATACTTTGTGGGAGCCGCAATGAGGGGGACATTCAGGAGGACAATGGTCCCCACATTGTATTGTGCTAGATATAATGAGGGGGCATTATACTGCCGGAGACATAATGAGGGGGACATACCATGGGGCGTTATAAGGGGGACGTTATATTGTATGGGGACCACAAGGAGATTTGATACCATGTTGGAGTCACTAAAGGGGTGTTATACTATGTGGGGGCACAAAGGGACATGGGTGGACACAAGCGGGGTGCGGTTGGAGGTGTGTTTTATAATACCTAAGTTTGCCGCTCAGCACGCTGCAGAATTTCTTCCTCTTTGAGTCCTCTGATGTTATAGTGTACAAGACAGGAAAGTGGAGATGAGTTTTCCTATGGGACTAACCACCAATTTATGACCAATCCCTTTAACCCCGCAGTGTAGTCCAGATGTGACTAGAATGGTTTTGCCGAGCTTGTATATTACGTCAAAGAAATTTACAACAATCCCTTCATTTGTTGAGCTGCACAATGTGAACTATGTCAGAATACAATGACAACCTCAGGATCTCATTACAATAACATTATTCTTGTAGATACAATTTACAGAACTTTTACAAGCAGAACATTTTCCATACTACATGGACGTTCTCTGGGAAAAAAAAAATCATGTCTTGTATAAGGTCACGGGAAACCGTGCAAGGAATGTTAACCAATTCCTAGAAATATTTAGAGGAAGAGCGAGAACAGTGACCCTTTACACACTCTATCATCCTATACACACAAGCTAAATGGGATATAGGATGAAGTGCACACAAGCATGAGAGCAGATAAGAAAAGGCCACGCACTGCACAGATGGGAAGATTGCAACGGACAAGATTCAATTATACAGGAAAGGGCATCAAACTTCATTTACATAATCATCTGCCAGATAAACATTAATTTTATCGCTTCGTAACTGTTAGTAACCTGGAAATATTACATCTAATGAGAGCTCAAGATATATGTTAATGATCGACTTATCCTCCAGCTGTTCGGGGTACATAAAAGTCTATGATATATAGAGTGTCAAGTACTTATAAATTATCATACTTGAACCAGACGTTCAGGTGGTGCAACTTTACTACTAAATCCTAGGAAAGTAATGTACAGATGTAGCAGAGTTGAGCTACATCTGTAGAGTTTCTGAGACTTTGGTGATTGGTGATCTATTTTTAGGATAGGTCAGTTCAAGATCGGCAGGGGTCCGATATCCAGGAGCCCCTTGGATCAGCTGCTTGAGGCGGCAACGGTGCTTCCTGAGATCCACTTTACAAATGTATAGCACTGTACTTGGCAAGTACTCGAGAAGCTGCAGAGCACTGACCCGAACAGTTGATCATCTAAGGCGCAATCTAAGGATAGGTCACCAATTATTTAACTTTTAAAGGGGTTCTCCGAGCTAGCTGAAAAACCCACCAAAAGGTGGGGGACCCCCATTTCCTATGATGCTGGTCTTGGCTGAACCAAAAGTGGTAAAGCTCCTTTAACCACTGTAGACCATCTCTGTCCTCAGTGGTCACATGTGAGTGACTGGTGACGTATCGGTGGTGATGTCACCAGTATTAGGAATGAAGATGAAGCGGTTGAAGTAGATAGCATAACCCGAAATTAAATGGGTTTGGCCATCTCTACTTGGGACCTGGTCTTGGCGACCATGATTCTTGTGATCACTAGGAGACATTTGCCCCCTATCCTTATCCCCTACCTCCCATTGGTCTTCCTATAATAGATTCCTTCTAGTTTCAGAATTCTCTCTTTTTGCTACACAATACACAACCCAACATCCCCCGGGTTCCCCCTGCGGTGTTTCAGTTTTACAATCCATCTGAAATAATGACTCTATTTCTCCTGCCGAGGTTACCACTTTACCATTAATCCTCTATTGTACCTCCGGATTAGTGTGACCTAATTGTATTGTTTTGAACTTTTGGTATTAAATTGTATTTTTTTGCACCTTTGTGCTTTTCTGTGATTTATCTAAACCATTAATCAATTTGTCTGTCGCCTCCCACCTCGGTATACGCCGCTTTCTGCCAACTAAACAAACATATTTTCTCATCTAGTTCATTTGTTCAATCCATAAGGATCCTATTAAAGGGCACATAGATGAAAAGCGTTTCTACACGATTCCCACTGCCGTGAGATATAAAGCATGAAAAGCCTATTTACAAAGCCGCGGTAACATTCCTGCTTGTGCTGGAGCTGAAGTCGCACTGACGGGCTTGGCGCCTATGGAGCCCTGGCAGGGTGGCACATTTGTCTACATACAATCACGGCAATGGATCATGGTATAATGGAATGTTTCCTATTGAGATGTAAATGTAGGATTAGTTTGATATTTTTGTACGTATTTCCGATCCATTGTAATCTTTTGCAAATTTTGTTAAAGACTCCAATTTCTCGCTATGCAAATTTAATACATTTTCGCAGCATGCAAGCAAATCCCTTCACAAGCTGCAATAAAACTCTCCCTAGATGCTCAAGTCCCATTGAGGCATACGCCCACCTTAGCTCAAATTTGGTTAAGACAATGGTGCAGGTGTATTTCGTCTTGGCTAGAGAC
This sequence comes from Leptodactylus fallax, assembly GCA_947044405.1. Taxonomy (NCBI): domain Eukaryota; kingdom Metazoa; phylum Chordata; class Amphibia; order Anura; family Leptodactylidae; genus Leptodactylus; species Leptodactylus fallax. The sequence goes on along the minus strand of CAMRHE010000068.1, from coordinate 5,599,355 downwards.
GGGTGAACCTCTCTAGAGTCTTTTCAAGAATATTCCGAATGTTTGCTGGCAAGTTTAGTTTCGGACCAATCAAGAACAAGTTCTATTACTATACGCTGGGGTATGAAGATCCAGGGGAGGTGCAGAAAAATAGTAACCCCTCGCCTTCCTCCCCTCTCCTGGGCTCCCTCATAGAGTGTAGCAGAGGCGTAACTTGAAATGGAAACCAGTGTTCTTTCCTGAACATCTTTCGACCTCTTTCGGCCCCTTCTTGACATCAGTAGTCCTGAGTCATCATGACGTTGATGCACTCATACATAGAAAGGTCAAAAGATGCTGAGAAAGAAGACCGGACGTCACGGTGGAGCCCCGCAAAGGTGAGTATGAGTTGTTTTTTTTCATCTTTTCGCACCTCCCCATGACCTCCAATTATTATACCCTGGGGATTGAACTACCAAACTACCGAAACGGGCAAATCTCTCGAGGTTCACCCATCATTAAATTAAGCAAATTTCCATAGCTCAGTTCCATTAACGTAAGGGGTTGAGCTGCAATACCACATACAACCTGAGTACAGGTGTGGCACTGTTTTTAGAAAAGAAAGCAGCCTTCTTTTTAATCCTGTAAAGTAGCTCGGAGGGCACAAACTCTCATGCAGATTTTATGTCTCCTTGACAGATTTCTTACTTTTCTTTTATGCGCCGTGATATTATAGCTCAGTAGATTTACCTTTATTGCTCGAAATTTTCACTTTCGTACTAAAAATGGCACTGAAATGTGAAAAAAAAACCCTCTGCATGCTACACCGCACCAACCACAGCAATTCTCTACCATTCCGTATATTGATTTACATGGTCTTTGCAAATTTAAGATGATCAGAAGAAGAAAAAGTTTCCATTTATGACTTTTTCTGCCTCTTCGATCTCCGAGTGTTTTCTGAAAGCTTCAGAAAACCACAAAAATTTTTATTTTCCTTGTCTTTCCAGTAAGTTGTGTAGCCCGAGGCTTTTCCATTTAATACTATAGCTTTTACTTTCCCCATTACAGTTCTGTTTGAAGATAACTTAATCCTGCCCGAGAATTCTTTCAATATCTTCCCATCTCTAAAACAACACGCAAAGATGGTTTTGTGGTTTATTTGTGGTGAGACAGAGTTCCAGTCGGTAGAATGAAGAAGCCTTGACAATCTAGCATAAGCATGTTCTTAACCGCAGCGGAATCTGTGATGTCATACTATAACGGAATTCCCGATAATAAAAAGATAAATCTGTCTCCATTTTCTTCAGATTCCTTTTACAGATACTCAGGAATTTTCTAATTTTGGTTTAAACCAAAAGCAAACCCATCTAGTCTGACGGGAACTTGTCATGGTGTACGGTCTGAGCTTTCGCCTTGGGTCTTTCTATGCTTAGGAGTCCAGTGGGTGGTCCTAAACAGTAATCGACAGCTATACAGAAAGGCTGACAGTTATTGAGTGTGACCGCCTACTGGACTCCAAAGGCTAGAATAAGAAGAGATCTGAATCAATAAATTGATATATAGTTTGGTGTAAAAATTCAGCATAAATTGTTACTTACTGTTTAAAATCTCTTCTCATTCTAGTCTTAGGAGTCCAGTGGGCGGTCACACTCATACACAATGAAAGAACACATACAGAAATAGCTGTCAATTACTGATAGGGACCGCCCACTGGACTCCTTAGCATAGAAAGAGTAAAGATTATAATCAATAAGTTACAAGATGTATTGAATCTTTTCCACAATTTATTTATTAGTATTTATCTTGCCAGTGTTTAACTTTAAAGAGGACCATCATGTGATCAGCGCTGTCACCCTGAGCATTTTGTTTTGTTTATCCAAATCTGTTCAGCTATTCCAAAGATATAAGCCCTTTTAATGTTGATGCAAATTAGGATATAGTAGCCAAGTGGGTGGTAACACTGTGGTCTCTCTCAGGGCGGGGTCTTTGTGTGCTGTATCTCATGCAGTGTTACCGCCCACTTGGCTAGTAGACCCTTATTTGTATCAACACTAACAGGGCTTATATCTTTGGAATAGCTAATCGGATTTACATGTTCCAGTCTGGGTTCATATCTGCGCTGGAGTCTCCGGACTCTGTCGCAGAGACCACCGAAATTAGGTAGAGAAAAAGTCCTGCACGGAAGACTTTTTTCTCCACCGCTTTCAGTTTCGAAATGGCAGACACCATTATAATCAATGGGGTCTGCCAGGCTGCATAGCCTCTGTTGTATCGGTACATTGCTTTCCTGGGAATTTTAATTTTTGAAAAATTATAAAGATTTTACTACAAAATATTAATAAAATTAAGAATAGTATTATCAAGAGGGATAATTGGGATAGTATCTGTCCCGGAACGGTGAGGGGACGACCAAGGAAATCTAAGACTGTCCCGAAGCCTAAAAACCTCTCCTTTAGTATTTTCTTCTAGGGAATTGCAACCCAATATAAAAATGTAAAGTGTCTTGCCGAGGCTTCTGACTGACTGGAAACAGGACGAGCACTGACTGTCAAAAGACTTTCATGACAAGTGGAATTTCTTACCTGAAAAGAGCCGGCATGGTCATCTTCTTTTTCCCCATCTTTACCTTCCTTCAGGACGATGAGGGTAAATCCTCTAAAGTATGCGGGACTGGCGGCGGAGAGCGATACTGGAATAGAAGGAGAATACATTGAGTATTTATCTATATGGAAAACTGTATTAGACTAAGGCCCCACATAGCGAAAAGTACTGTGGGAAAAACCATGGCAGAAACGCATTGAGCTTTTCACAGAAACTCCGCAGAGTGTACCTCTGTGGACTTTCTGCTTTCATTATACCTATAGGGAAGCTACCAGCATTTCCGTAGGTATAATTGACATGCTGCGATTTCCAAAACCGCAACAGTTTTGGAAATTGCATTTGCGCTGCTCATATTTGTCTGCAATGTCTGGATGGGATTTGCTAGAATCCAATCCACTTTGCAGGGACTGTAACACACTATGGTTTTTTGCCACAGAGTATCTGCCGTGGCAACATCTCAGACTGCAATTCACATCACAACCACCGGGTGGCCACATATAGTAAACATACAGCATAAACTTCTCCAGACAGAGTATCACAAAATCATGTTTCCTTTTTTAAAGCTGGTCAATTCATGCCACACATTTGGTGAGATATTAAGCAAAAAGGAAAGGTGAAGAATGACATGTCTGCATCACTCTGCAGCTTGACTGGTATTGCTAAGGGGCTAATCCATGAATTGGGAATGTAAGATTAAGTTATTGCTCTAACTATACAGCTATTTGGCATTGACAGGAGATGGACTATTGAACCATATGATGTTTGGTGAATCTACCGTGGCCAATGGACTCGATGATGTAAGCTAGGCAGATAAGAAGCTAGGTAGTGCCTGAGGGCTGGGTAACTGAGGGAGGCCATAGATCCGTGATATCCCAGACAGACTTCAGTAGACAGCTGTCTATCATTTACTAGTCATAGCACCAGATCTGAGAACAAGGTGGTTTCTGGCTGATACAGGGACAGAATTTTGCTCTGTCATAGCATAAAAATACAACGTACTTCCTGGAACAGTATACAGTAGGACTAGATGCTTTATTAGCTCAATGGAAGTTGCCAAGGCAGACTCAAGGACACAACGACTGATGCAATTCCCTTAGGCTACAGGTTTCTTTAGCCGTCACTTATCTATATAATTTACCTTTTATTCCATGAAATATGAAGCATAATGAAATTCCAGAGTCCTCTCTAACACTGTATCAATGCTTTATAGTATATACTATTTTTATGAGAATACATATATATAGATTATTACCAACAGATACATAATCACTTTACATTTTCTATTCAGAGTCTATGCAAGTCTGGAGTCAATCAGCTTTTTTCTCATGCTTTATGCTGACACTTTAAGATAAATTTTTGACAAAATTGCCAAATTCGACAGGACTGGACAACCATTTCATGTGTATGAGGACCTCAAAACTCTCCAGTAGATGTTGGGGGAGATAAAGATTGGGCAGTTGATTTTTAACATGCCCGATCCTAGGTTCCCACCTGCACCTGGTCTCCGTTCGGGGATTCTGTCCCCGAATCCACTTGAAAAATGTGGAGAGAAAAGTCCTGCAAGCAATTTATAGTCTATGGGGTCCAGAGGTTTCCACGGGTAACCGCTTTTTAAGCGGATTGGGTTTCCGTTTTTCGGGTCTTCAAGTGGACCCAAAGAATGGAGACCCAAATGCAGGTGTGAACCTAGCGACAACCGTCAATGAGGAGGATTATTGGCAAAATTGTTAACATACATTATGCAGATTAGCTTTCCTAGTTCGAAAAAGGGAAACTGTGCCTCTAGCACCACCTATAGGAAGGTAGCCCCCTAAAAATCAATGCCAGACTTTTAAAGAATAGTCCCCAGAAGATCTCCTTTAAGTTTAGGTAAGGAGCCCAATTTCTCATGCAACAAATACAATACAATACAATATAATTTCCTAGCAAAACTCTTGACAGACTGCAGTTCACATCCCAACCACTGGATGACCATACATAGACACCTATATGATAGATATCACATGACAAAATATCACAAAAGCATGTTTTTTTTAAAAGTTGGTCATCTCACGCCCCAGATCACACTGAGCCACAGAAAAGATAAGAAAGGACACAACACATGTGTAAGAGCGCAACGTGTAAATAATACTGTAGACTTTATTAGGACCATCAAAAAGAGGAGGGCAGTGTAACTTTATATGAAGCACAGTTTATTCAGCCATCTCCAAATAAGAGTCTACAAAAAAGTCATCCCGTCATCGTGACTGAAGCTCTTTAGTTTGCCTAGGGATTGTCTTTACCCCTGTGCTTAATAAAACCACTACAGTATACGATGCAAAATGAGCTCAGCAACTCTTCTTAATGGGCAATGGTTTGTCTGCACTAACATAATTTACGGTTCATCATACAACATCCTATGGAACCGTTACTACCACTTAAATACACATTAATTCCCGTTAAACGGTAACGGGTGATCTAACATCTTGGCTTCCACTGTGGATTATTTAATGTTATGTGTACACAAAGTATTATCGGATACATTTGGATACTGCGCTTCCAGATGGCTAGAAAAAAAAAACATCTACTAAACAAATGTCTTCTGTCCAAAAAACATGGAGCGCAGCCCGCGAGTTGATGAGCGGAACTAAAAATGCCAACCTCAAAAATGATTCCACATGATTAAGGTGTCGACTTACATTTGTGTAGGTTGTTGGTGATTATTGCTATTGAAGTTATGTGTTGATTCCCTGAGCTATGAAGATGATGGCGGAAGCTGATGGAAGTTATCCCCTTCCATAGTGGTGTCCTAAGTAGTTCATAAGCAGGAGTCTCCACTTAAGATAAGACTTGACTATTATCCATCTGCGTATTTTGTGTATTGTCTTTGTGTATATTTTATGGTTCGCTAATACTGATGACTCATACTGTATAATGATCTTAGGCTACTGTCACTTTAATTGCCACTGCTGAGTCATAGTGCCACTTCTTGTTCCAGCATGTTCTGGAGAAAAAAGCTTCAACTTCAAAATTTTGGTAAAATTTGATACGAATCTGGTTTGTTATGAACCACTTTGCCCATCCCGAAAGCCAGTGAATTGTAGCGACTACCTGGGGCAGCGGGGTCCATGTGAGCTTAGTGTGCTACCGCTGTGTGAACAGGAACACTGCTCCATGAGTCTTGAGCCTTTGACTTCCCAGCCATGTTCTGCAGCCTTGACCATTATGCCATTGAAGAAGCCTGTCTGTTCTTTGCATTGACTAACCTGAACTTTTCTATTGGAATGATTAGGTTAGGGATCACACCTGCTCTGTGGCCAATCACAGGGTAGCTATCCCTATATAAACCCACAGCTTACTCCATCTTGTGCCTGATTATTCTGGATGTTTATTTCTTGTTGACCCTGAGCCTCACCACTACTCCACTGCTCCTGTGTACCGAACTCTGCACACGTCTGACTACAGCTGATCCACCGCTCCTGTGTACCGAACTCTGTAAACGTCTGACTACAGCTGATTCACTGCTCCTGTGTACTGAACTCTGCACACATCTGACTACAGCTGATCCACTGCTCCTGTGTACCGAACTCTGTAAACGTCTGACTACAGCTGATCCACCGCTCCTGTGTACCGAATTCTGTAAACGTCTGACTACGGCTGATTCACTGCTCCTGTGTACCGAACTCTGCACACGTCTGACTATGGCTGATCCACTGCTCCTGTGTACCGAACTCTGCACACGTCTGACTACAGCTGATCCACCGCTGCTGTGTACTGAACTCTGTAAACGTCTGACTATGGCTGATTCACTGCTCCTGTGTACTGAACTCTGCACACGTCTGACTATGGCTGATCCACTGCTCCTGTGTACCGAACTCTGTAAACATCTGACTATGGCTGTTCCACTGCTCCTGTGTACCGAACTCTGTAAACATCTGGCTATGGCTGATCCACTGCTCCTGTGTACCGACTCTGCACACGCTGACCGCTGATCCACCGCTGCTGGCTGACCTGTACGTCTGACTCGGCTGATTCCTGCTCCTGTGTACTGACTCTGCCCGTCTGACTATGGCTGATCCACTGCTCCTGTGTACCGAACTCTGTAAACATCTGACTATGGCTCATCCACTGCTCCTGTGTACCGTACTCTGTAAACGTCTGGCTATGGCTGATCCACTGCTCCTGTGTACCGTACTCTGTAAACGTCTGGCTATGGCTGATCCACTGCTCCTGTGTACCGAACTCTGTAAACATCTGACTATGGCTGATCCACTGCTCCTGTGTACCAAACTCTGCACACGTCTGACTGCAACTGATCCACTGCTCCTGTGTACCGAACTCTGTAAACATCTGACTACGGCTGATCCACTGCTCCTGTGTACCAAACTCTGCAAACGACTGACCACAGTTTCTTCTACTCCTGAGGTACTATTCCTATTTCTCCTACTGTTAAAGTACTGTAGTGTTTGCCTCACCAATTGGACTCCAGATCTGACAACTAGCATCATTACACACTGCTGACCTACCGACTCTCGGTGAAGGCCATTGCCTGCGTTTCAACAAGCTGCTGCCATGATGCTGAGAGGTTCATCTGTACCTGAAACCACCTCATGTACCGTGTGATGCAAGTTTCTGATTCCTTACTTGGCCGCAACACCACCGAAGATGGAGAGCATTGTGTTAGCTTCCCTGGTCTATATTGAGTATTTGGCATAAAAATGGGAAATCCAGCTGTTCAGATGGTTACCACTCCACCATCCTGTGGTGGCCAATGGGTGTGTGATGTTGTAGATAAATTATTACCTGCAAAATTGTCATGCCATTGCCTACCATGGCTTATGATGTGTGCAGTTGCCCCTATAATGTCATGTATGAACTGGAAGACTACGACACCATCATAACCATCTGATGCATCTAAAATAAAGCCCTCAATACCATTTGGTTCTACATTCCTTATGCAGCCCTCTGTGTCGCCATTGTACCAGACTACAAGGAATCCTGTAGTCATACTCCTTATTTCTGTCATACTCCTTATTTCTTATTTCTGTCATGCATATATTCAGCAGGTTACAAAAAGTACGACAATAAAAAATATCGAATGGAATACGAGTAAACTATTTTGTTGTGATCCTCATCAGCTAGATGGATGTAGATATTTTTTACTCATCCTGCATCCATAGGCATCAAGCAGAGCCTGTTAAAACTGGCATAGGGGGAACTTCTGAAGACATGGATAACGCAGCCTGCCTAAGCAGAGAATAAGGTGTCTGCATCATTATCTTCTGATAACCTCAAAGCTACGTCTGCCCTTGGTTGATCTTGGTTGCCTAAAGCTGTTTCATATTTGGAACATAATCTGTGAATAACATGCTGTACACATACAGTCCAAGGGTCCTTATACATGGGAAGATTCTCTGCCACTAACAAGCATCAGAGATAGGTAGAAATACTTTCAAGGATTGTAAGGAGGGTGAACAAGCGCTTATTATTGTGATCTCTTTTAACCCTCTCCTCTCATATCTATTACATTATGTCAGCAGCAAATCCCAACGTTAGGAGTGGAGCTGGAACCTCAGCGATTGCTGCTGTGAGTGTACCAACCTCCTTCTAAAGTCTTTTATACTTGGTGTGTGTTACCCTTTTAGGCTTTATCACCTGTTTGTTTCCCGGGTCTTTAAAAGGTCACTCCTGTTTGAACCTGGTTGCTGGCTATTCAGTTTTTGTCCTGTTAGTTTGGCTTTTGTCTCTGCGCCTAGCTCTGGTGGCTTTTCTGTTTGACTTTGCTCCTGTTTACTGACTTGGCTCCCACGTATCCGTATGGTTCTGACCATTACTTTTCTCCTGGACCTGCCTTTGCCTTATGCTCTGTACCTCGCTGCCTTCTTGCTACCCACCAGATAGATGACCACTCCATTGCTTCTCACATTTTGTACTTCGCCGCCATCTCTACTGCCAACCGGATAGACGACCATTCTGTTTCCTTGCTGCTCCGAGCCCTACAGTTCTCACGGCTGCTTCGCAGCAACGGAAGTCACCTTATCCTCATCTGCTATCCAAGCTATGGACGTCTGAATAGACAAACCCTCCAATCTACGTTTCTACGGTGAGTGTCTGAGATTCTGGGTCTGCTGCTACCTGTGGTGTGCCAACTCACGGTACACTGTTCAGTTGTTGCTAACTCTGGCCGAAGGAACCTGCAAATTCCAACTCCACCACTAAGAGCTCTGGTGAAGACGTCCGGAGGCTGGTTTTGGTATCAACTTAGATGTGCAGTATCTCTGGTAGCAGCTTTTACCATAGTAGTTAGTAGTCCTGGTTTTGTGACCACTTCCTGTAAGCTGAGTGAAAACTGCATTTGAACATAACACCCAATCATTTTATGTAACAATCTAGGCAATGTTGGTACGTTCCAGCGCACAACCTGCCCTGAAGGGGCATTGTGGCAAATTTGAGGGCAGGCTTGAAGGCATTGCCCAAACATTCCATTCCCCAAGACTGCCAAGTTGATAAGACACCCAGGCACATAGCTATAGAAGGTGCAGCAGAAGCGGTTGCTACCGAGCCCCGCACCCTGAAGGTCCCTCGGCCACATAACATATATCACTATATTAAATGACACAAGGTAGGTAGTGGCCGATCACAGAATTTGCATTGGAGCCCGGGAGCTTCAAGTTACCCCTCTGAAGACACCACTATAAGGATGACAAAAAGTACTTAGTGGGATCTGTTGTAACTGGTGCCGTGATTGAGGGGCCCCTACTCTCTACACCTGTCCCTGTTCTTCATTCCATACATAAGAGTTACTACAATTTTCCCGTGAAATAGGCAGAAATAAGCTGTGCAAACAATAAAAGGCAGATTGTAACAAAACGTACAATGACTCGAGTTCCCTGCATTATAATGAACCTTAATTTATCTGTACGCTGGCTACATAAAGATGCCAGGTGTATCCAGGCAATATATAATTTACAGAGCGCTTTCATTCTTGACAGCACTCCGAGGGATAAGAACACGGAGTTCACAAAAAAGTATCACAAAGAGGATGGCGCAGACCACAAACCTCCAATTATCCAGCACTCTCCTGCCGAACAATAACTTATTGCAGAGCACAAAGCAATCTGTTGTTTAGATTGTTTTTCTTGCTGGGGGTCTTAGGGTTAAACGCGGCCGTTTCATCCTAGTCGCACGCCTCAAATATTCTAGCTATGAGTAAATTAGTTTATTTCAGAAAGACGCCATCAAGTATTCTGCGGATAGCATTGATCCTGCGGATAGCTAAACTGTTTTATCCTTCTAAGTTGTCGCAATGATTTTGCTGATCTAATTTGTATTGCTTCCATTGAAGATGACAACAATGCTATTGTCCAAGGAGTCTTATTGCTAGAAGGAAGGTATTTCTACTTCTTAGCTACAAGAGGCAAGCGACAGCATCTGATTCTCAAACTTTCAGTATACACAAAAGCCATATTCATTTATGCAGTAAGGGGTTAAAACAGTACCCCCCTAAAGAGGACCTTTTACTACCTCCAACAACTCCAACTGTTTGCAATAGGCACGGCTCCACTGATTTTGGCACAGTTGCTATTTTTTCTCTAGCCCCCACCGTTCCTGAATAATCATTTCTTTCAGTTTCAGCACCCAATACGCTAATTAGGTTATCTACTGTCAAGTGGGTGGTAACAGATCTCCTCTAGCCCAGGACCACCCACTGGACAGTAGAGAGCATACTACATGCTGAAACATAAACGGGAACGGTGAGGGCTCCAAAAAAGAATTCCAACAACCATGGAATTAGTGGAGCTTCGCCTATCAAAGTGTGCTGGGCTGGAGGAGATCTGAGACCACCCACTTGACAGTAGAGAGCCTAATTAGCATACTGGGCACTGAAACTGAAAGAAATGATTACTCAGGAACGGTGGGGTCTAGAGAAAAGATTCCAGCTGTGCCAGAATCAGCGGAGCGGCACCTAGTGGAGGATGCAAAGAGTTGGAGTTGGTGGAGGAAATGAAAGGTCCTCTTTAAGGGGGAGGCACTGTTTTAACTCCTTCCTGCACCAGTATTTTACCTTTTTGTATTTTAATTTTTTTACTTCCCCCCTTCCAAAGGCCATAACGTCTTTATTTTTCCATTTATAGTATCCCTATTTTTTTTTTTTTGCATGACAAAATGTACTTCATGATGGTACAATGGGGGTCAGAATGGGGTGGGAAAACTGCTCTTTTCTGTCGTTTGTTTTTACAGCATTGACTGTGCAGCAAAAAGGACACGTAGCTTTTATTTATATCCTTTTAGGGAATATTGGACTTTTTGATCACTTTTTATTCAATTTTTTCTTGGGAGGCAAAATTGTGAAAAAAACCCCCTCAATTTAGATATTGATATTGATTTTCTTTAGTGCCGTGGGCTAAATATTTTTAATTATGTTTTTATAGTTTGGGCATTTTCAGATGGGCAGAGGCCTCGTGTGTTTTTGTTTATGTTTGTTTATTTATAAATGCATTTTAGGTAAGGGGTGATTTAAATTTTTATATATTTTTTTTAATTTTACATCTGGGATTAACCTCTGAGAATTAGATCTCTTGGATCACACTACTGCTTCAATAGTTCTTTTTCTATTACAGACTCCAAACATCTCACTCTGCGGGAGCTGTACGGGAAAAAATTAAAGTGAGTCGGTTACTGTGTCAACCTGGGAGGCTTCTGCAGTTTCAGAAGTTTCCTGGGTTGGTCCAGTTAGAATCTGAGGAGGCCTATATAAGACCCCTCCCTCCTGACACAGGCGCCGACTAATTGTTTTACTTCATAGTTTAGCTCTGCATCTTGTTTGTGTTCACGATTGCTTCATTCTGAGCCTTGGCTTGCTTTTGGAGACTCTATTGCCTTCTGATTCTGCCTTTGACGTGCCCACTCGGATTTGACCCATAGCCTGCTTCTGGATATCGCTTCTGTCTCTGATTTTGCTTCTGACGTCCTCTCCTGGTTCTGACCCATGTCTGTACGACTGTTCATCTGTTCCTGGTCTCCACTTTAAGTCAATAGTAGGTTTTGTTTTGATTTGAGTTTGCAGTGCATTTATTATTTGTACAGTTATCTGTTGGTGACAATTCAGACTTTCACATTCAGCAAAGTCCATCCGGCTTTGCAGTTGGCGCTGGTGAAGGCATCTGGGGGTCTATCTTGACTCGCACTACTGTGATTATTCTAAATAGCTATCTCTACTGCTCACTGTTATCAGCCAGCTCCTGCTGTTGCATTTGTTAGACCATGCATTAAAACCGAAACACCTCCGCTGTATAAAACCCGGTGGTTATTGCACGTACTAAGTCATATTTAAAGACCTGTCTTACAGCAGATATCAGGAAGGGATGAAAAACCCAATTGAAATGTTCTAATAGTATATCCTAAGACAGTCAAGATATCCAATCAGGTACCTTTTTCATGCACCAAAAATGGAGACCAGTTAAAAAAAATTCTGTTTCCGGAGGACCCAGCACATGGACATTGTGCAATACCACACATCCCCTGTGGTAGTGCTGCAGGGAAATGGAACTAATGTCCCTCAGCCCTGCTAACATCATGGCAACTGTTACACTAGCTTTGAGGGATGTCAATCACGTGGAGAGCTTGACTTTGTTTTTTTAGGTTTCCACTACCTTGACTTGAAGGACCTAATTTCCATACAAAATAAAAGCTATTTTGGCAGAAACAGAATGGGAAGACACAAGAGGACAACACATGAGAGTCACTATTAGGTACTGATGGCGATTCCCATTAAATTACAGTATTTTTTTTAAAGTGCTACCTCTTTAAGGTATGGCAAGTAATTATACATTCATGGGAAACTTTGCATGGTCCTCATTGCTATAATCCCGTGATTCATCCCTAGAAGTATAAACAGCAATGTATCTGCAGGATTCTTTGCGGTTATGATGTGATCTGAAGAAATATAATGTATTCAGAAAGCTGAACACAGCATGGGAAAGATACACTGAACTTCTTATCTACCGCTGCATGCGCAATAAAACAAAGAAGACTCATCAAAGCCGAGTCTAATGAAAATTGTAATCACTGCTTGGAAATTGAAATGCTTATCTTTATACATGTATCACCGGAATATTGTGCGAGCGAAAATCGTATAATGTGAAAACTATGAGCTATGAGGGCTTCAGACAAAAAACATAGGCGCTGTAATTTACAGTAATCACAATGAGCCTGCTATAATGTCTACTGTAGTATGGTTCATATTCCCAAAATTGTCATTTAAAGGGGACCTTTCACCCTCTCCACCAACTCCAACTCTTTGCATCTTTCATTAGGCGACGCTCCACTGATTCTGCTGCACTTGGAATTTTTTCTCTAGCCCTCACCGTTCCTGAGCAATCACTGTTGTTAGATTCAATACCCAACGTTCCCTACTGTCAAAAGTCAAAAGTGTTCAGAAACATTGTTTTAGATAAATTAGTCAAACTAGTTAGATAAGCGCTGCCTTGAAGGGAGACAAGCCTGATGTTTTGTCTACATAATGTTTTTTAGAGTTGGCTATAAGCCACATGTACAATTCTGATAATTCGGCTATGAGAGTGACGTATATTGTAAGGGGACATTCTGATGGCTGGTTGCCAGAAATTTGGCTTAAGAAACCCCCTTTTTGGGACATTTGCCAGATTTTTCTGCCCTATCAGAGGTCTCCATAGCTATGTCTCATTGTATCTATCTATAATACTCTTTTTGTGTAATCTCATTTTTTCACCTGAGAGACGTTTTATCCCTTGGTTTATAAAAAAGTTTCCCTCCTCCTGAACCAGGAGGCGCAGGATGAACAGTGATCTAGACTTCTTCTATATAGGGAATGACTTCCATGCATTGATTTGTAGGATGGTATAAAAAGCACCAAAATGGTTAAAAGACATAAAAAAAGCAATTATCATCAATGTTCATCTACATCTGCAATCTATGGGAATTCTCTTGATATAGTCATTTAATGGTGAGTGAATGGTGGAGGAATTGTGCGCTGCGTTCAGAATTTTTGGCAAGCAGGTTATGGAAGGAAATGAAATATGTGAAATAGTTAATGAGTTTAAGATGAACTGGAGGCGTCCATTGGCTGCGTGCTTTATGCTTTAGAGAGAGCAGACATTGCTGATGAGTATGGGTCAATAACCTATCAGTATGAGGAGCGCCGTGCCAGGACCACAAGATTGTCATCAGATTCCTAAGAACAGAGACATCTTGTACGGCTGGCTGTAGGATGTGTTCATACATGGTAGGGTTATGGCTTCTTTAAAACTACTTAAGATTTTTCCTTTATCAAATTTAAAGGATCTTATCAACTGATCCCCATCCAAATCCAGTAGCTCAAATTTGTGTCACCAGGAAATGACCTACTTTTTTTCAAGTTTTTATATTTTTTAAAATAATTTTTGAGATTATTTTCACATTTTCTATGCCATATCTATGTTTTAAAAAACTACTATTTCCTGCAATTTTCACACTGGCCACTAAGCCTAATAATAGATTGATAATTGCCAATACTGTAGGGATGTTCTTTGCAGCAACCTCTTCATTTACATCACAGATAGGATTACAATAGGAGATAACACCTCTACAGATAACAAGCATCACTGCATCCACTACTGACAATAGATGATGTCACATCTTATCTCCTCCCCCTCCCTGCACAGAACATGCCTAGACAACTCTCCCATAGAATGATGAGTCGGCTCCAGAATATTGCTGCCTATGGCCATAAGTGTGCTGTAAATGTATCACTAAATGCTGTTAAGAAAGCAAAGTAAGATGGCCGCCCCTATAATCACATACAGAGAATAGAACAAAAAATAATATACATAAAAATAGAAAATGTTATAAATTTAACTTGTTTTTACAATTTCATCTTGTTTTGTAAATAAATAAAAAATGGCAATACATTCCCTTTAAGGACTTTTCTCGTGAAACCAAGTTAATGTAATATTGCAACATGCCCTGCCAGACTACCAGTCACATGACAACCACTAGGTGGCCACACATACACAATACAGGATAGACATCACATGACAGAGTATTGTTAAATTGCATTGTTATGAAAAGCTGACACAAATATTTGGAAGTGTTCAGCCAAGAGGAAAGATAAGGAAGGACACATCTGCCAGGCCATTCTTTTGAATTGGGATGTGTAATACCACATTTCCCCTGTAGGGCAAATGTTACCAATGACAATCAAGTTGATAACACTCTGATTGTATTCAACTACCACTAGGGGAAGATAATTTACACTGTTATACATTGAACTTCATATTATTAAAAAATAAAATAAATAAATAAATAAATAATAATAATAATAGTAATAATAATAAATAAAAATAAAAATCTGCCACTCCAAAGATATAAGCCCTTTTGTTGTTGATGAAAAGTAGGGTACACTAGCCAAATGGGCGGTAACACTGGTTTCTGTGGGCGGGGATTCTCTGTGGCTAGTAGACCCTAATTTGTATCAACGCTAAAGAGCCTTATATCTTTGGAATAGCTGAACAGATTTGGATAAACAAACCACTAAAAAGGCTCAGGATATATTGCGTCTTTCAGAATTGGTGACAGGTTCTCTTTAACTCAATGAAGCCATCCTAAAAATTCTTAAAATCTCAGTGTTCGGGCTTTTTCAGGCATGTAAATGGTGTATTGCAATGTTCTGTAATTTCTGAGAAGCCTGATGATAGTTTTTTGGATGGTAAATTCCGCAATCTCTCCATATGTTTCTTATTTAGGTTTTGCAATATCTCATTTTCTTGTAGACTTTTTATGTGCACTCAGCTTATACAGAATATTAAGGCCAATACATCAAAGTCTAGCAGTGGATATTCTGTAATTTATTCAGAGAGGTCATCGCCCATGGCAAAGAGAAAACTTGGAGGGTTCCTCCACTTGGGTAACTGGTCCAATGACATTTTCCTCTGTTTTAAGGGTGTATTTACTCATGCAAGTTTTGGTCTTCACAGTGTTTTTCCTTATCCTGCTTTCACCTTCTTCAAAAAGTCACATGACCACAGCGTAACATATTTTTTTTTCTAGCATGGGTTGCTGTGGAAGCATTATCTGTCCTGCAGATACTATTGAGAGCTACAATGTGACCTTAGAATCATCAACCCCTCATTCTTATGCCCTACCTCTTCTGTCATAATGCCTCCCTGCTACTCCTCTGCCTCTCACATAATCTGCTTCCTATATACCCCCTCTTACAGTGAGGTCACCATGCCCCCATTACCATCCTCAGTGTTATCAGCAGCAGCTAATGGTTACAAGTGCCTTCCAGGACCTTTGCTGACAAGTTCCTGGAAGGTATATTCAAGTATTATCTCTGCAGTGTTTTACAGATACTAGACATGGGTACAGGTACTAGATATGGGTTCAGGTACTAGACATGGGTACAGGTACTAGACATGGGTACAGGTACTAGACACGGGTACAGATACTAGACATGGGTACAGATACTAGACATGGGTACAGGTACTAGACACGGATACAGGTACTAGACACGGGTACAGATACTAGACACGGGTACAGATACTAGACATGGGTACAGGTACTAGACACGGGTACAGATACTAGACATGGGTACAGGTACTAGACACGGGTACAGATACTAGACACGGGTACAGGTACTAGACACGGGTACAGATACTAGACACGGGTACAGATACTAGACACGGGTACAGGTACTAGACACGGGTACAGATACTAGACACGGGTACAGGTACTAGACACGGGTGCAGATACTAGACACGGGTACAGGTACTAGACATGGGTACAGATACTAGACACGGGTACAGGTACTAGACATGGGTACAGATACTAGACATGGGTACAGGTACTAGACACGGGTACAGGTACTAGACACGGGTACAGATACTAAACACGGGTACAGATACTAGACATGGGTACAGGTACTAGACACGGGTACAGATACTAGACACGGGTACAGGTACTAGACATGGGTACAGATACTAGACACGGGTACAGTTACTAGACATGGGTATAGATACTAGACATGGGTACAGGTACTAGACACGGGTACAGGTACTAGACACGGGTACAGATACTAGACATGGGTACAGATACTAGACACGGGTACAGTTACTAGACATGGGTATAGATACTAGACATGGGTACAGGTACTAGACACGGGTACAGTTACTAGACATGGGTATAGATACTAGACATGGGTACAGATACTAGACATGGGTACAGGTACTAGACATAGGTACAGATACTAGACATGGGTATAGGTACTAGACACGGGTACAGATACTAGACACGGGTACAGATACTAGACATAGGTACAGATACTAGACATGGGTACAGGTACTAGACATGGGTGACAGCACTAGCAATAGCAGATTTTGAATTTACCTTTTGATACTTTGCATAGCTAAAATTCTGGAGCACCATTTTCTAGGAATTGACTCAATAAGACAATTCCCTTACATTAACTCTTTTAGGATATCTGGATGTCATTGATGATAGCATCCCCTCTATTAGTCAAATAAGAAACCTACTGACATATAGGAAATGGGTCCTGGCTGTGAATTACATGGTTGAGCATCTGTATGAATGATAATGATGTAATACTACATTTCTCCTGCAGTGGCCGCCAGTTTTCCAGACTTTCAGTAGACAGACCTGTGACAATCAGCTGATCGTTAAACCTGTCTCATGTGAAAAAAGGGGTCCTCTAAGTGCAACAACCCTAGGCTAGGGCTACATGGCAACTTTGACCAAAGATTGCTGGGTAGCCTTGAGACCCCTTCACTAATGTAACCCCCTATTGTGCTGCGACAGCAACTTCAAGTTGAACATTGCTTGACTTTTTTGCACTAGGAAGCGCAATACAACTAACCTGGTGATCGTTGAACAGGCGATGGGAATCACGGCATCGCCCTAACCTAATAGTTTTGACTAATATGCAAAAATACCCACATCCAAGAAATCTGCATGACAAAGTTTTGGTTGGATTGATTGACAGATCCCAGAGAGACAATCCCCATAGTTCGAGGCCGTGTAATGAGCGCGCTCCTCCACATCCATCTTATTGCACTTTGATTGTACAGTTGTCCTCTATTTGTCATGTACAATATATTTATCAATCTGTATACCCACATGGTGATTTTATCAGAATAAATCACTGTCTGAAAAGCATCAAGTGCTGGATAGTGATCTGAATGGCCGTCCTTCCATGGACAGAAACACAATGACAATCTAGATAGACTCATGACTAACACATTGCAGTCCTTGGACGCGGATATTAGTGCTAAGCGGAGACACTTCCAGTCTTTTGCTTCCATCTTTTATAGAATATGATGCTTATTTTGTTACTATGTTGCCAGCTGTCTCCTTTGCTCAGTGCTGCCTCTAGTGGTGAACTGATCACAATCGGAAGGCAAACTGTGGTCCTTGCTAAGTGTGGGCAGGGGACCTTATTACCAGGGAATAGCTGTACACTATATTTTCGCTTGAAGGATTGACTCTATCACGTAATGTCTGAATTATATCGCTGGCGTGTATTGTTATTCCTCGCCATGCTGTTGCACAAAAGCTAAATGGATTTTTAAGAGAGCTCTGAAACTCCCGGCCTAACGTGAGGAGCCATTTTGGGGATTGATCAAAAAGATTTATAAAACTATTTCTTTAGAGAAGGGAGGACTGTACTTTGTTGAGTTCTGATCAGCAGTTTGGCCGTCGCGTCCATTATAAATCATTGGCTGCAGGGTGCAAGCTCTGAGCCCGGTACTATATGTATTTAAAGGGAACCTGTCAGGGTGATGTGGGGCACTAAAGCCTTATGGATTGGGGATTTAGTGTCACAAATAGCCTTGTTGTAATGCTGAGTGTGCCTGCATTAAAACATAAAATCCTTTATACTCACTTAGAGATGAGTCCAATGAATTGCATCAGACTCCTCTCTGGTGGTGCGGGCGCCTGAGGTCTGGCGCATGCGCAGTAAAGATGAGGTACTGGGCGCACAGAAGCTAGTTAGGTAAAAAGTATTATATTTTCAATGTGGGCACGGATTGCATAACAACTGGGGTATTTAGGACACTAAACCCCTGGTCCATAAGAATCTGTGGTTGGTTTAGTGTCCCAAATTGCCTTGATGGGTTCCTTTTAAAGGCAATTATTGAAAGAGCCGTAACGATTTGTTACATTTTTAAGTTTGGAAGGTACAGCATTGATTGCTTAGGAATGGCGGGGGCTAGAGAAAAAAATTGCAACTGCATCGGCAACTATTAAAGGATGTAAAGAGTTGGAGATGGTGAAAGGTCGTATTTAAAGGGGTATTCCAATCTGACACATTCATGACATATCCACAGGACGTGCCATAAATGTGCAATAGACTATCTGTCTATTTATCTATCTCATATTTATCTATCCATTTAGCTCATATCTATCTATCTATCTATCTATCATATCTATCTATCTATATATCTCATATCTATCTATCTATCTATCTCATATCTATCTATCTATCTATCTCATATCTATCTCCTATCTATCTATCTATCTATCTATCTCATATCTATCTATCTATCTATCTATCTATCTATCTCATATCTATCTCATATCTATCTATCTATCTATCTCATATCTATCTATCTATCTATCTCATATCTATCTACTCATATCTATCTATCTATCTATCTATCTATCTCATATCTATCTATCTCATATCTATCTCATATCTATCTATCTATCTATCTCATATCTATCTATCTATCTATCTCATATCTATCTATCTCATATCTATCTATCTCATATCTATCTATCTATCTCATATCTATCTATATATCTCATATCTATCTATATATCTATCTATCTCATATCTATCTATCTCCTATCTATCTCATATCTATCTATCGTCCTATCTATCTCATATCTATTTCATATCTATCTATCCATTTAGCTCATATCTATCTCCATATCTATCTATCTATCTCATATCTATCTATCTATCTCCTATCTATCTCATATCTATCTATCTCATATCTATCTATCTATCTCCTATCTATCTCATATCTATCTATCTATCTATCATTTACAATACATTTCTAGAAGTATTGACATCTCAGACTTTTATGGCATATCCACAGGATAGATGCGGGTACCCCCATAGGTCACTTGGCACTGCGGGATTTAGTCACAGCATGTAAGATTTGTATGAATCTCCTCCACAACGCGGCTACTGAGATCACAGCAGGTTAGCTGCCAGCGAATTCATAGAGGCTAACCCTCCGCGCACCCTCCCTGTGTGTCCCCAGCCTTAGGCTACGATCACATCTGCCTTGTTAGTTCCATATTTCTGTTTCATTTTAGGAGCATAAAAAACAATAAAAAAATAATGGTACAGCCCGATTCATCATAGCATGGTCACCATTGACTATAATGGGGCCCTTCAGGCCTCCCTCTGATGTCCGGGGGCTTTGTATGATTTGTGAATTGACACCTGACATTCCCACCAATTCAGTGTATTCAGCACAGTGTACAGAGCCGGAAGCAGACAGCTCCATACACTGTGTACTGGCCATGAATCGCTATTGCAGTTCAGCTCCTATTCATATCCCTAACCACAGTATTCCAGGACTCCGCCTCCAAAGGGCAAAGGTCACACCAAATATTGATGGGATTTACATTTCTCTTTACTTCATTCACTTCATTGGGGTCTGTTGTTGTCTGTCATTAGACCATTTTTTCGTTCTTCTGGTCTTGCAACAAACCAGAAAATTGGAGGCAAGGACACAGATGTGAACGAACCCTGAGTTGTCAAGTCTCATATCTATTATACAAAGGATCTTTTCAAGCATCATCTGTGAAAATAACCATCTGCTTTATCTTTCTGCAGTGACCTGAAGCCTGAGAATATCCTCCTAGATAGAAGGCATTTCAGCAACAAATATATTTGAGGAGGACACAACGCATTTTTAGCTCTGCAGGGTACAGAGGTGAGGACCAGCCTGTCTCTCTGATGCAGATAGTAGGACTGAGGAATTATCTAATCCTTATGGCCTTCAGTCTATGACGTCTTACGTGACACAAAATAATCCCTATCTAGCCCATTACTAACCTAGACCAGTCCTAATGTCGGCCACTGTATGTAATCCCTTCAACCAGTAAATTCCACCCATCTCCTAATCCATGGACTGTATATTACATGACCCTACAAACATAACCTGGACTCATTCGTTCAGCATCATCCACAGGTGATGAGTTGTTCTATGGCCAGAGCTCACCAGAGGACTATGATCTGTCCCTGCAGGAGGATGTCCCTGAATTTCTACCTGGAATGGACCACCGAAAAACAAGCATCCTGCTATTTCACCTACTGGCCATGGACCTCCTGAAAGAAGCACTTCTCCTTCACCCTGGCCATGGACCCCTAAAGAAGCATCTTCTCCTTCACCTACCAGCCACGGACCTTAAAGAAGCATCTTGTTCCTTCACCTACCAGCCACCCCGAAAGGCTCTTCTCCTTCACCTAGGCCTGGACCTCCTGAAATAAGCATCTTGTTCCTTCACCTACCAGCCCGGACCTAAAGAGCATCTTGTTCCTTCACTCCGCCACCCCTGGGCTCTTGTTCCTTCACCTACCAGTAATGGACCACCTGAAGGAAGTGTCTTTCACCTACCAACTGTAGACGACCAGAAGGAAGCTACTAGCTCCTTCCCCTACCAGCGATGGATCATCTACTCATTTCATATATAAACTTATATGGAGGTTTTGGTTAAATTCTTTCCATATACAGAACCATCACAATGTCCTATGAATAGGACTTATATTAATCAGTGGGGAGTATGACATGTAGGACCCCAGCAGATCAGCAGTTGGACAGAACAGTGGCACTCTTTGAGCTGTGTGACGTCACATTCATGAGTCATACAACCTGTTTGTAGCTCAGTCCAGTACAATGTATGACACTTTGCTTGGATGTCAGTGATGAGGCTTCAGCACATAACCAAATGCTGCAGTCCTTCAAACAGCTGATCCTTGGGGGTTCCTGGTTTCAAACCTCAGCCAGTCTTCAATTGTCCTACTTGAAAGCTAGATCATCAAGTCTAGGAAAACCCTTTAATGTAAAGTTGCTGGTCAATTATAGTCGGACCGGTCTGACAGAACTCCCAACTGAATGGGAATGGGGCTTCAATTCCACACATCAATGCTACACTGTCCGGACTGGAAGCTGTATACATTATACAGAGCTCTGTACACTGCAGAGTAGCCCCTGGGGCAGAGTTGTCTCAAGCCATATATCTCGTATATGGCATCTGATGGAGATGGGGTCCAGGTGTCAGACCACAACCAACCTCATACTGATGACCTATATATTAGTGGGGGTGCTGGCTATCGGCCCCCACCAATCTGATATTGACGACCTATCCTAAGAATAATAATCAATATTTAGTCCTGCAAAAGCTCTTTAACCCCAAAATGACTGGTATAGAGAGAATAGAAAACATTCTATGTACAGTATATTAGCTTTAAGGAAGCCAAAGAAAGAAATTCTAGTTTTTGTATTATGGTTCACTCTGAGTCATTGCAAAATTACAAATTGCCCAATTTAGAAAGCAGCGCAGTGCCTTAGACTTCAGCGGTTTGAGGCATGCTGGGAGTTGTAGTTTTGCAGCAGCTGGAGATTCACTGATTGGAGAACGCTGTGTTA
Organism: Leptodactylus fallax; assembly: GCA_947044405.1. Taxonomy (NCBI): domain Eukaryota; kingdom Metazoa; phylum Chordata; class Amphibia; order Anura; family Leptodactylidae; genus Leptodactylus; species Leptodactylus fallax. The sequence continues at coordinate 5,577,114 of CAMRHE010000068.1, read as the reverse complement.
AGGGATTGAAGCAACAGTATAAATTATTGTATATGTGTCCTCCGGTCTGTGTAATCTGTGTATTGTGCTATAGCACACACACCTGCTACAATGTGCTACAATGTGACAAGAATGCTTTTATCATGTGTACAAGGCCCAATGGCCCGCACTAGCCAAAAAGGGATGTGTAAATACTGACAGACAAATAGGGGCCCTTCTATTGTAACCTGAGATGTTTCCACATGAGAAAGTCCTACAGTCCGCTCCATGGTGAGCTAAAGACTTTATGGCGGCATTCTCACCTAGTGTGTATCTGCACAGGGCGATCATATGGGAAATCTGTCTCTGACATAAACCTCAGACTATCTCATGAGACAACGGACCTAAACCACCAGCTGTACAGCAATATATGTGCACCTAAATGTTACAGCCTGGACAATACTGGAACCTGGAGAGGGGGAGAAACCCACTGGATCCCAAGTATGAAGTACAGTATTAACCTTTACACTACGCAAAACTAACATGGAACTTAAAATTACCCCCTTTACTGCCCTAGTCCACCAAGGATTTTAAAATTAACCCCTTCTCTGACCTAAACCACTAGCTGTAATACATGTGTACCTAAGTGTTACAGCCTGGACAATACTGGAACCTGGAGAAGGGAGAAACCCACTGGATCCCAAGTATGAAGTATTAACCTTTACACTACTCAAGACCACTATGGATTTTAAAATTAACCCCTCCTCACCCAGTTTAGAGAGAACTGCACCCAGGCCCCTGCTCACTATTCTAAATACAAAGGGGACATTAGCAATAACTACACTGTAGTTTACGCCTTGTTATGTGTTAGGCACAGGGAAGGTTTTCAATGTACAGAATAAAAGGGGTTTTCCAGGGCTATAATATCGATGGCCTATTCTTAGGATAGGTCACTAATATCAGATCGGTGATGGTCCAACACATGAGACACCTGCTGATCAGCTATTTGAAGGGGGGTGTCATGTCAATGATAATGTCAACAGTGTCAATGATGTCATGTTCATTGGTCACATGATACAGCAGCAGCTCAGAGCTCAGGCCCATTCAAGTGAATGGGGCTGAGCTGCAATACCAAGCACAGCCACTATGCAACCTAAGGCACTGTGCTTGGTTTTCAGCGAGGAGACCTGAACACTGCAGTCTCTTTAACCACCTTATTTGTGAGGGTCCCGGGTGTCAGACTCCATGGATCACGTATGGATGAGAAATCCTTAGGATGAGATGCTTTATAGATTACATACCTTCTTGTACTAGCAGTATCGACCGATACGTGTAATCTAGCAGTAGAGCAAGCTGTGGCCATAAAGACGTATTATTTAGGATTAAGTAGCGAGCGGCCTTATATTACAGTGCACTAATGGATAGCACATTGTGACTGCAAGGCGAGGGCTAGGTTATGGTTATGGCTTTGTTTGTGAAGTTCTCGCTTCATTTACTATTGCAGGTTCCTGCGCTGAATGAATTAACTGATAAGAGAAAACGTTTTCGGACTAATTCATCACTGAAACCGCATGGAAAATCAATGGGGACGCCTATGTGCAATACACCTGGTCCATGCTGGTTCTGGTGACAGTAACCTATCTTCTGCGGGCTGGGGTGATATGCTGGTTCTGGTGACACTAACCTATCTATCTGCAGGATTGGGGTGATATGCTGGGTCTGGTGACACTAACCTATCTATCTGCAGGGCTGGGGTGATATGCTGGTTCTGGTGACCCTAACCTATCTATCTGCAGGGCTGGGGTGATATGCTGGGTCTGGTGACACTAACCTATCTATCTGCAGGGCTGGAGTGATATGCTGGTTCTGGTGACACTAACCTATCTATCTGCAGGGCTAGGGTGATATGCTGGTTCTGGTGACACTAACCTATCTATCTGCAGGGCTGGGGTGATATGCTGGGTCTGGTGACACTAACCTATCTATCTGCAGGGCTGGGGTGATATGCTGGTTCTGGTGACACTAACCTATCTATCTGCAGGGCTGAGGTGATATGCTGGTTCTGGTGACACTAACCTATCTATCTGGGCTGGGGGAATGCTGGATCTGGTGACACTAACCTATCTATCTGCAGGGCTGGGGTGATATGCTGGTTCTGGTGACACTAACCTATCTATCTGCAGGGCTGGGGTGATATGCTGGTTCTGGTGACACTAACCTATCTATCTGCAGGGCTGGGGTGATATGCTGGTTCTGGTGACACTAACCTATCTATCTGCAGGGCTGGGGTGATATGCTGGGTCTGGTGACACTAACCTATCTATCTGCAGGGCTGGGGTGATATGCTGGTCCTGGCGCCCCCCCCTTCCTCCCCGGGGCTGGGGTGGCTGGTTCTGGTGACAGTAACCTATCTATCTGCAGGGCTGGGGTGATATGCTGGTTCTGGTGACACTAACCTATCTATCTGCAGGGCTGGGGTGATATACTGGTTCTGGTGACACTAACCTATCTATCTGCAGGGCTTGGGGTGATATGCTGGCCCGTGTCTGGTGACACTAACCTATCTATCTGCGGGGCTGGGGTGATATGCTGGGTCTGGTGACACTAACCTATCTATGTGCAGGGCTGGGGTGATATGCTGGGTCTGGTGTCACTAACCTATCTATCTGCAGGGCTGGGGTGATATGCTGGTTCTGGTGACACTAACCTATCTATCTGCAGGGCTGGGGTGATATGCTGGGATTTGGTGACACTAACCTATCTATTTGCAGGGCTGGGGTGATATGCTGGGATTTGGTGACACTCCCTTTAAGTCTTTCTTTCCCTATAAAGTTTACTTCAATTTCTATAGGTATTTCCTCTTTCGTCTTTTCCTTTAAGAACTCAATATAGTTCCTTATTGTTCCTGGAGCTCCTGTACGTGAAATGCAATATATCTGAGGCAGACTCTAGGGGCGCTAATACTGAATGATGGTTTTGCCTCCGGCCTCCAGCAGTCTTTGGACCTACGATTAATATCAAGTTTTCAGTATAAAAAAATATATTGAAGAAATTCATCACTGTTATGTCCGTCTCTGGAGTCGCTGCTCTTCTGTGCGGAGTCTTCTCAGCTCCTTCCCCCTAAACTCACCCAGAACAAAGTTATAATTCTACTCATTGCCGCCACTTCCACCCAAACTGAAGATAATCAGACACAGTAACGCAGCGCCAGCTCTGAAGGCAGCTCAGCAGTCTTTCTTGCGGTCACAAAGTGTCGGTGTAAAAATAGGGCAAATTGCCAAATGTAAATGGGAAATCCCAGTGTGTCCGAGTGACACCCGGCAGGAAAACCTGCAGCGAACATCCACTCAACTCCTTTACATTAACAGGTTATTAACAGCCACCGGCTACAGCTCTGTCTGATAGCCTGAAAAAAAAACCGCCAGCGTTCTCCTCCGGATTTAACAGATCGTAATCGCACATTTAAAGGAGCCATAAAGCTAAAGTTTGCAGCTTATAAAAGTGCAGCCTATAGGAGAATCCCACCTGTATAGTCGGGCGCGGCGCCGAAGGCGGCTGCCTAGGGAGTTATCCGATGATATTGCTTTTATACAGCTTAGAATTTTGCACCTGGGGCAAAGATTTAGTTTGTTGCCCAAATTCTGTAACCAAATACCCCAAGAGAGGGCGACTTATAGGCGTTCCCCATGGCACCTGCCCCCGGGCACATCCATATGTGTGCCCCAGTGTATACTCTGCCCACAGTCACTGTGTCAGTTTGCTTGATACAATCATACATATGTATACATATTACATGCATAGATATAGCAGAGCCAAACGTGCTATTGGGTGAATCAGGTCTAGTGTCTGTGCACACCCATCCTACCCCCATTATGCTAAACTTTAGGAGCTACCAATGTGAAGGGTTGATGGGTGTATTCAGAAACCCATGGAGCACCGCTGGGGCGGCCAATCAAATTGAACCGTAAGGTTTCATGGAGGAAGCTCCTGTTTTCCTACAAAATTGTGGCGCCCCCTAGCACTCAATGTGAAGACTATATGTCGGCATGGTTCTCACCCAGGTTTCGACTGTCCCAATGATACTCTTTGAAAATTTACGTGCTTCTATGTACAGTGTTGTGCAAAAAATTTAGGCAGGTGCGGGGAAAACGCTATAAGAAAGCGTTCAGCAATTTAACAGTTCAGCAGTTCACAAAATGTAAAGTGAATGAAGAAAAGAGAAATGTAAATCCCATCAATATTTGGTGTGACCTTTGCCCTTTGGAGGAGGAGTCCTGGAAGTGATGATCCAGCCCCCACAGATATAGCCCTGATCTCATCATCATCCAGTCTGTCTGGGATGACATGAAGAGACAGACGGATTGGGGCAAGCAACATCCACAGAAGATCTGTGCTTAGTTCTCCAAGATGGCGGCGGGAACAACCTCCCTGCCCAGTTCTGCCAAATCTGTCTGCAAGTACCGAGAAGAACTGATGGAAGGCGAAGGGCAAAGGTCACACCGAATATTGATGGGATTTACATTTCTCTTTTCTTCATTCACAAAAATAAAGTATTAACCCTTCTATTGCTGAAAGCTTCTTACTGTGCAGTAGTTTCCCCCACACTTGTCTAAAACTTCTGCACAGTACTGTATGTGATGGTTTCTTAAGATTCTCTGAGCTGGAGATATGTGAGATAAAGGAGAGATGATTCGGACTTCAGGGTGAGGTGAGACAGACAAGGTTTTCTGTTTTTGAACAACCCCTTTAATATAAGCTATGGCCAAACCCTAATCTTAAAGGAGACTTTTCACCTCCACCAACTCCAACTCTTTGTATCTTCAGTAGGCGCCGCTCCACTGATTGGAATTTTTTTTCTACACCCTTATTGAGCAATCAATGCTGTTCATTTTATCTCTGTACTGTCAGGTGGGCGGTCCTGGGCTGGAGCAGACTGTCTGGGACCGCCCACCTGACAGTAGAGAGCCTAATCAGCATATTGGGTGCTAAAACTAACAGCAACGATTACTCAGGAATGGCGGGGGAATCAGTGGCGCTGGCAGCTGGGAATCAGTGGAGCGGCGACTATTGCAAGGTGCAAAGAGTTGGAGTTGGTGGTGGTAGTGAAATTTAAATTTAAAAAAATTGTATATGGGGTTATTGGGGTAGGTCTCAGCAGTCTTGAGAAATTTTTATTGAAGAGGACTACAGTCAGCCTGTGGCTGATAACCGAGAAAAATAGACTGAATATAACTATACAGCAAAAAGAGTGAAGTGGCCCTTTAAATAGAGGTTATAATCACCCAAATGTGTCCTATAGGTGTAACCACAGGTAAGCAGAGAGTAAAGGGCTGACATCCTAGGTGAGGCTGCATGGTACATAGGGGACGGTATCACATATGGTCCCCGCACTGGAGACGATCTGAGTTGTCAGTCATCTGAGTTACAAGCAGTTGGCGGAGTAGGATCAGCTGCGGAAATGTGTCATATTTAATGATCAGGGCTGCAGCCACCGCAGATGACATCCCATGGTTAGGATATCTGGGGCTTGGTGGCCTCAAGGCACAGCCCTATAGACTTCACTCATCTACACATCTTAAAGGAGCGGCGTCATTTACATGTGCAGGATAGGTCTAAGAAGTGGAGATATGATATGGGACATGAAGAGGAATCATAGGGAGAGACAAGGTGTAGAATGCATTTATCTGCAGGATGTTACAGGCAGAATGGAGTGGCTGATAACAGGGAACAATAGAGTGACTTAAAAGAGGGATGTCAAGATTATTCAGATATTTGTAAATTCACTCAGAATATCTATCTATCTAATTATATCTATCTATCTATTTATCTATCTATCTAATTCTATCTATCTATCTATCTATCTATCTCATATCTATCTATCTCATATCTATCTATCTATCTATCTATCTCATATCTATCTATCTACTATCTATCTCAATCTATCTATCTCATATCTATCTATCTATCTCATATCTATCTATCTATCTCCTATCTATCTATCTATCTATCTATCTCATATCTATCTATCTATCTCATATCTATCTATCTCATATCTATCTATCTCATATCTATCTATCTATCTATCTATCTATCTCCTATCTATCTATCTATCTATCTTCTTTCTTTCTCTCTCTTTTTTTTTTTTCTATATCTTTTTTTTTCTATTTCTTTCTTTCTTTCTTTCTTTCTTTCTTTCTTTCTTTCCCATATCTTTCTTTCTTTCTCCTATCTATCTATCTCATATCTATCTATCTCTTATCTATCTATCTATCTATCTCATATCTATCTATCCATCTATCTATCTATCTACATATCTATCTATCTATCTATCTATCTATCTCATATCTATCTATCTATCTATCTATCTCCTATCTATCTATCTCATATCTATCTATCTCTTATCTATCTATCTATCTATCTCATATCTATCTATATATCTATCTCATATCTATCTCCTATCTATCTATCTATCTATCTATCTATCTATCTCATATCTATCTATCTATCTATCTATCTATCTCATATCTATCTATCTATCTATCTATCTCATATCTATCTATCTCATATCTATCTATCTCTATCTATCTCATATCTATCTATCTATCTATCTATCTATCTATCTATCTATCTATCTATCTCATATCTATCTATCTCATATCTATCTCCTATCTATCTATCTATCTATCTATCTATCTATCTATCTATCTATCTATCTCATATATATCTATCTACATATCTTTCATGCTGTTAGTATAAAGTTTATATCTGTTTCACTATATCTGATTCAGTTTAATACCCTAGCCCTGGCTATAAATACCCTGGTCAGAGCAAAGTGACTAGTTAGTGCCTCCTGGCACCTAGTACCCGGGGAATATGGGAAACATTGCCCCTCCTTTAATACACGCACAGCAGAGCTGAGTGGTATGGTTGGCATCTAGGCTTTCCTTTACCAGGGGCAAAGATTCAGTTTACTACCCTAGTCCTGTACCTAAATATCCTGGTCAGAGTAAAGTGACTTGTTGATGCCCCCTGACATCTAGTACCCAGCAAATCTAGGAAGAATGCCCATACTGTAATACAAGTATAGTAGAGCTGAGCGGTATGGGGTGATATCTAAGCGTTCCTTCACCATGGGCAAAGAGTCCGTTTACTGCTCTAACCCTGTATCTAATACCCTGGTTAGAGCAAAGTGACTTGTTAGTGCCTCCTGGCACCTAGTACCTGTGGAATCTAGGAAAAATTGTCCCTCCTTTAATACAAGCATAGCATAGCAGAGCTGAGTGGTATGGTTGGCATCTAGGCTTTCCTTCTCCTGGGCAAAGATTCAGTTTACTGCCCTAGTCTTGTATCTAAATACCCTGGTCAGAGCAAACTGACTTGTTGATGCCCCCTGACATCTAGTACTCAGCAAACCTAGGAAACGATGCCCTGTACCAAGTATAGCAGAGCTGAGTGACAAAGGGGTTTCTGAATCCAGGCAAAGATTCAATTTGCTGCCCTAGCCCTGTATCTAAATACTATGGTCAAAGCAAAGTGACTAGTTAGTGCCTCCTGGCACCTAGTACCCGGGGAATATGGGAAACATTGCCCCTCCTTTAATACACGCATAGCAGAGCTGAGTGGTATGGTTGGCATCTAGGCTTTCCTTTACCAGGGGCAAAGATTCAGTTTACTACCCTAGTCCTGTACCTAAATATCCTGGTCAGAGCAAAGTGACTTGTTGATGCCCCCTGACATCTAGTACCCAACAAATCTAGGAACAATGCCCATACTGTAATACAAGTATAGCAGAGCTGAGTGACACTAGGTCATCGCTAGGCTTTCCTTCACCTTGGGCAAGGGTTCAGTTTGCTGTCCTAGTCCTATATCTAAATACCCTTGCCAGAGTAAAGCATCTTCTTGATGCCCCTGGCATGTAGTATCCTGGGAGTCTGGGAGCCTTTTCTCTGGATTCAGATGTAGCAGAGTAGAGTTTGTCATTTTTGCTGAATAGGTCAATGTATAAAATGTACAAATGGTATCAAATGATAAACTCAGCTCTGCTACATCTATATGCATTCTGCATGGACAGTAAAGCCTATTCTCTATATATTCTGCAGCACCCCGCGGGGTCCCCCACCTTGTCACTTACCCCGGTAAGTATTCCCCGGCTTGTAGTATTCCGGGTCTCCCTCTACTCTCAGGGAAAATTCATTGTATCCTTCTTTTCTCGTGCTTCCTTGCGCTCTTAAAATCCGGCTACAATATCCTTCAGATTTCACTGCTTTGTCTACAGTTTCATCCATAAATCCATAGACTGCTAGGAAACAAGTCACCGCCACATAATGCAACAAGAAAGATTGCACAGACAGTCCCATTTCAGGAAACCCCCCAAAAATCTGCAAGGATCAGAAGGGTCCAGAGAAGCTGCAAGTGGGAAGAAGGAGGAATGAGGCAGTGATCGTCTGCAGATCCTGGGCTGAAGTGCTGCTGCCTGCCCTGGATGTGATTAGCAGAGCTGTAATGTTTACTTAGCCCAGCAGAATTCACAGGGTTTGGTGAAATAGCAGAGCACAGGGAGGCTGCTGTCTCCTAGACATCCAGCAAAGATCTGCTGGAGATGGACTCAGCTCACAGGCTGGGAATTAATCATGCACATTCCTTCCACAGCCTATAGTTACTATATGTATTTAGGGAAATCTTCCCTTTTTAGTCGCCAATTTTTGGGGTGGCGAAGATTACATAGCAACGTAGGACTCCGAAAGTCAATGTATAATCCTGTGATGGGTTAGGGGGGCGAGTATGGCCTGAGCTGGGATCAATAGGAACACGACAGGAACTTTAAATAGGGCGGAAAGTTTGTTCACACACTAGAGCGTAGCAACCGTGCAGGAATGTATGGAAAGGGGACGGATGTAGCAGAGCTGGGATGGATTCTTGGGCAATATGACTATGACTATGGAGGGCAATACTGGAAATGTTCCTTGTATTTTATGACCATGGACAGTCCTAAGCAATATCAAAGGGAAGCATCTGCACTGACTCAGCTCTGCTACATCTGTAGATGAACAATAGGCTTAAAGTAAGAGAGGGTTTTAGGGTTAGGGTGCACATCCATCCTAGGGAAGAGAGCTGGACAATGGGCGTACACAATCTGATGTGACCCTGATCTCATTGTCACATCCATTGTCTGGGTATAGTTTTGTGTTTTTTCTACTCAGGCATCACCAGCCAATCCATGATGATGGGACCTCAAACTAATACTATACAGAGCCCACTAAATACCACTACAGTATGCAGTGCACATAAATACCTCCAGGAGGCGGCATTGCACCCTCTCCTACCCTTCCCCACTGACAGCAGCATTGCCCTGTACCATCCCTCTCCCACTTGGATGAGCAGTGTCCCGCTTCCCACTCCCTCTGACAGCAGCATTGTCCCCATTTCTACCCTTCCCTACTTACAGCAGCATTCTTCTTCATCCTACCCCTCCCCCCACTGACAGCAGTATTGTTCCCATTCCCCTGATGGCAATAGCATTGTCCCCTTCCCTCCCCACTGGCAGCAGCATATCCCCCTTTCCCTCCCCTCCCCCACTTGCAGTAGCATTGCCCCCCTTCCCTCCCCTCCTCCAGGTGCAGCACCATTGTCCCCTTCCCTCCCCTCTCTCACTGGCAGCAGCATATCCCCCCCTTCCCTCCCCTCCTACACTGGCAGCAGCATATCCCCCTTCCCTCCCCTCCTCTACTTGCAGCATTGTCCCCCCTTCCCTCCCCTCCTGCACTGGCAGCAGCATATCCCCCCTTCCCTCCCCTCCTCTACTTGCAGCATTCCCCCCTTCCCTCCCCTCCTGCACTGGCAGCAGCATATCCCCCCTTCCCTCCCCTCCTCTACTTGCAGCATTCCCCCCTTCCCTCCCCTCCTGCACTGGCAGCAGCATATCCCCCCTTCCCAGCATATCCATTTTAAACATCAATAATCCTTTTCAAGGAAAGTAAATGAGGATTATTTGCTAGCTTTCATTCATCTGCTATTAATCTGCCTGATGTATCCGCCCCTGATATCTGCTTATCGGATTTTTTGCGTCTACAGTTTGATATATTACACATTGTCCTTTTCGTAGACCTGACGCCTGGAGCTTCTGTGGGTCTATCAGACAACCAAAGGTGATCCATGTTCAATCATATCTCATGGGAAAGTCACTGAGCGGGTGCCCTGACACCTACTACATGCACTTATTAGGGACACCATAGACGAGGATCCCGGTGTCTCGCAGCGCCCCCTCTGGCCTTACATTAGCCATAACACATTGGACCATGGCTGCCAAGACGGCTCCATAATTGAAAGTATTTCAAGTCCAAGGCTATGCAAATTCCCAAAAGGTTACTGGGTCTCTAGCGCCACCTATTGGAAAATCAACCCTATAAGTCAATGTCTGACCCTTGAACAGGCTATGAGACATGAGTGGGAGGAAACCAAACCAGACACGGACCTGCAGGCAGTCCTGGGGCGCTGGAGACAAATGTCCAATGATCTGCATTGTTACCCAACATGAGGGTGTAGAATTTGGCAAATAGTCATGGAAAGGGCTTGGAGGGGAATTGAACCCGTGGGTCTTCTGTTTTGATGGGCCCCTCTTTTCTATGGGTGCTGCTCCTTGTCCCTTGGATGTGAGTTCACAACTCTAGTTGACATCGCCCCCTTGTGGCTATATGTGACACATCTTTCTATAGGGCAGTGCTGTATATCTGGGGATCATTGATCCCTACGGTACATCCGTGATGATGGAGAACAGAAGGATCCACCCTCACAATGCACTTAGCGGCGAGCAGTATGGTCTCAGAAGGCCGGGCGTATCTTTGGCGATTTATCTCCCTGCGAAGAGTTAAATACATTGGAGTAATCCCCGCTGCGGCTTCTGCTCCCCCTTCATTGCATGTTTTTAATTTCTGCCCACAAGGTCGTAGGACGAGGCTGATAATAAACTTGCATACAGTGTAATTGAAACATCCTCGTGTTTTACAGCAAAGGAATTGACAGGCATGGAATAGCCGGGAATCCATTTTCTTTACATTTATTCTGCGGATAAATAGCAGCATTCATCTGCTCACAGGACAGGCTCTTATTACTGCGCCGCCATACATTTCCAATAGGTAATTGAATTAGAGCTCTGATTTAGGTTGCCCAAGGCGAAGCTTCTCCTCTGCTAGGACCAATTTACATCCATTTTTAGCTCTCGCCCCCCCCCCCATTACTTCTACCTTCTGTGCTGTGTGTGTGAACTTTTACTGACAAATTATATTGTATTTAATGGTTTCTATTAATATCTATCTATCTATCTATCTATCTATCTATCTATCTATCTATCTATCACTATTGAGCACATTCAGTAAGACCAGCACATTAAACAAGGTCTTTGGGCATCAGGTGCAGCACAGTTATTACGGGTCACAGGCATTGTAATATCTATGGTGCATTCAGAAGATTTTTCTTATGCCAGGTGTTACTTATACCAATTTCCTGGCACAAATAATCTTGAATCTACTCAACAGCTGTGCATAAAGGGTTAAAAAAAGGTGCAATTTTGTGGAACAAATCTGACGTGTGCCAAAAATGTCACCTTTGTGGGCAGTTTCTCTTTAATCTATCTATCTATCTATCTATCTATCTATCTATCTATCTATCTATCTCATATCTATCTATTATCTACAGTCATATGAAAAAGTTTGGGCATCCCTATTAATCTTAATCATTTTTAGTTCTAAATATTTGGGTGTTTGCAACAGCCATTTCAATTTGATATATCTAATAACTGATGGACACAGTAATATTTCAGGATTGAAATGAGGTTTATTGTACTAACAGAAAATGTGCAATATGCATTAAACCAAAATTTGACCGGTGCAAAAGTATGGGCACCTCAACAGAAAAGTGACATTAATATTTAGTAGATCCTCCTTTTGCAAAAATAACAGCCTCTAGTCGCTTCCTGTAGCTTTTAATCAGTTCCTGGATCCTGGATGAAGGTATTTTTGACCATTCCTCTTTACAAAACAATTCCAGTTCAGTTAAGTTTGATGGTCGCCGAGCATGGACAGCCCGCTTCAAATTATCCCACAGATGTTCAATGATATTCAGGTCTGGGGACTGGGATGGCCATTCCAGAACATTGTAATT